>LOND01002857.1:51597-62412 GCA_014220965.1 Paragonimus kellicotti | reverse complement strand
GTGATAGTGTTCTGTGTGCACCCTTATCTCATGGTTATCGAAGGCATTTGTGTAATTTACAATCTGGTATGCAAGAGATCAATCTTACGCCGATCCGATCCGTTTTAATGTTTAACTAAGACCTGTTGAGAATTCTTAATTTGTTGGAACTCAGTTTTTGAACCAATTCTTGCAGACAATGTACCGTTGGCCACACATACGTCTACTGAATCATGGTAGTACTCTGAAAACAGATGATGCCTTTTTTAAGGATACCAGGTTCAGTGTTTTACAGCTGAACCTTAATTTACCAAATACTGGTATATGTACAGAATAGCTGATTGGCCTCCGATTATTGTATGGTTGTACTGTACGGTTTAAGTACGACTTCCTTACGGATTGAGGATGTACACTGTGAACCTTTAAGCTCTAGGTACCCAAGAGAAAAAGAGAACGGATCACGTGATCTAGCAGTCTGCTCTTTGTTACCTTCTCTCGATCCGGTCGCTCACAAACTCTGACCAAACCGAGACAGATCGTTCAATGAGAAACCGCTTTTTATTGCCTGATATACTCACACGAGTGGACATCACATGCTAATGCTCACTGTGGTAACTGTACCGGCTCATAATCGAGCTGTTCCATGCTCTTGTCCTGGTTAATGTGATTGCCAATATCTAGATAAGGGAAGCCTGACATTGTCCAGCCAGACCATCGCTTAGTATGCCTCGTGATTGCAACCTTCTCGGTGTAAATGCTAAAAGCAATGATGACATTAATGTCTCCAACCGCTCTTCATGAAGATACTTTTCTGCATTTCCCAAACGCATTT
This sequence comes from Paragonimus kellicotti, assembly GCA_014220965.1. Taxonomy (NCBI): domain Eukaryota; kingdom Metazoa; phylum Platyhelminthes; class Trematoda; order Plagiorchiida; family Troglotrematidae; genus Paragonimus; species Paragonimus kellicotti. The sequence goes on along the minus strand of LOND01002857.1, from coordinate 61,601 downwards.
ACAAAGGAGTGTCCAGTGTGAGATTTATCCCTTGAATTGACCAGCTCGGTTGTATATACTCAATAAAACTTTCACACTACCACTGAATATCATTATGCAATGTTGTGCCCGAACATGAGTTACCACAATACAGTGCTATTTAGTCTGACCACAAGACTCGGTGTGCACATTTCTGGTCGGTCGATTATATGCTGGATCTACATCTCATCACATCGTTCCATTATGTTTGACCACACTATATCGGTACACATCATTTTTCTTGCCGAGGCAAGAAAGCGTTCAAAGATAATCACCTAATTTGTGTTATTATCCCACATGTCTGTATCTAGTACAATTAGGCAGTTAGATCAATTTTTCCCTTCCGACCAATTTTTCCATTATCACATTAAAAACGACCGACGACCAAACGGAAAAGACATTCAGCTACTGACAAGACTGTTGCAGCTCCGTATTGCTGCTTAACAACGACTGGTCTACTTAGAAAAAAGCTGGTCGTAGGATGCTAGCTTTTACTTAATCAAGAAGAAAAGCCGTTTCATTATCAAGCTACCTAGGTGGCGACTAGTGCAAATTGGTTGTGAAATGAACCGTATTCATCCTGGTAAGCAGGCTATCAATAGGCGACTGTAAGCCGTTGACTTCAGTTGTAGTTCATATGACAAAGCTACTTCTCAACCGAACAGTACTCGCTAGCTAATTTAGCATTGTTATTTCCAGTTATGTAGGAGCAAATAATCTCATTAGTTATGCATGTCCCCTCTGCCGGGATTTTTATTCTTCTCCCTACATCTTGATCATTTTACTTTCATTGCAATCCAAGGTCACCAAAACAGGGACCTAATCAAATGATTTGAAGTTACCATTTAGATTAATTATTGCCGGTATTAATTTATTTATGTTAAGGGGGAGTGATTATTACATATGATACTCCAAGGATCGCACAAAGTTTAGGTTTGTACTCAGTCCCAGGGCACTTTTATCTACTGATTGAGCACATATGGTAGACTATACTAAAATGCCAAACGCTTCAGTTGTAGCTCACCATATACTAGTTTCCGTTTATTTTGTTGTTGTTGACCCGTTTACATCTTTACCTATCAGACTTGCATTCTCCCTGATCACCCCGCCTATTCCCCTCTCATTGTAAATTACACAAATGCCGTCGATAACCATGAGATAAGGGTGCACACAGAACACTATCACATGTGAACCCGAAACACGGCTAATCGAGTCAATTAGTAAGAGTTTGTTGATTACGGTTTGTTCAACTAACTGGAAATGTTTCGGTTATACCGGCTTAAATCACATCGCGTACGAATAGTTTTCAACCACTGTTTCTGAAAACGAAAGGGTATACTGAAGCTGTGTCAATGTTTTGTTCCGTCGTCCCAGCGTGTATGAAGTAATTTGGATCACACGGTAACCCCGTCCTACTCAACCCTTCATGAGCAGTGGCCACCAGTATCTACCCCAGCGGTAACCAGTTCAGTAAAAATAAACAGAATAGTCAATAACCAGGGTTGCGAAAATAACCGGAAAATAAATGTAATCTGGTAACAACCCGTTGACGTCTGATTGAAACATACAAAATCATCAGTTGTGTTCACACTTTGTTCATAAGTCACATATTTTGGAAGTACATAAGTGGTAATGTGTTCATTATCGACCATATTAGAACTCACCAAAGTCATTACAACCCGTTCACGGAAGGGATCGATAGGTGGATTGGTCACTTGTGCAAACAGTTGTTGGAAATAGTCAAAAACGTGTGGATTGTTCTCCGACAGGCAGACTAGAGGCGCGTCGTTACCCATTGATCCCAACGGCTCTTTACTTTGCGAACGAATATGAACATTGGATACGCGGAGATTAAAAAGTAGGAAATAAAAATATGAGTGCAGATTATCAATCACCACATCGAGCAAATAGAGCAAGAAACCATGTCGTCAGTTAGCTCTCATGAGAAAATCGACGACCGGTTTTGAGAGGGTCCAATAGATAATCGTTATAATCCCGTGCGTTGCCGCTAAAATGGCGTTACAGACCAAAAAGTTCGGTGCTTCAAACAATCTCATCGAACAAGAGGGGAGCAGACATTTTTACGATACGGTGGTACGGTAGTCGCTGACTAATTGCAAAATACCCACATTTTAGAACATAGCAGACGGCAGCCGCTAATATTACTGAGTTCTTAGCTTGCAAACAACAATTTCGATCACATTGTTGTACCTCAAAAAGTGTATTTTCTCACATTCATCGTGCAATCTTGGATTGCGTCTCCTAGCTTTTCAGCCCAACTAATTGACTTGAAGCTGAAAAACGTGCCATTAAACCAGATACACTAAAGGCTTCAACGTCTGCCACGAACAGCTGTGATTGTAGAGGCATGTGGGTAGTAGATGGGAGTAACAAGCTATCAACGTTTGTAGCGAATAAATTGAGAAAAAAGATTGTTGAAGTGTTGAGAAACTCACAGCCTAGAGTGAGGTGATGGATACAATTTTGTCATGATACTGAAGTAAGCAATTTTGCAGCCTTTACTGAACAATTTGTAAATTGTCATACTGGGGCAACACTGCGACATTCTAGATTAGGCCGGCAAGTTAAATAAGATAAAAATGGATTGCTTGGTTACAATCGCAAAACGATGAATTCGAAAGGGCGTTTCGCAACGCACCAGGAAAAAAAATAGAGTTTTTCTAACGAATTGTTTACTACGAACACTTCGTTCAATGTTGACTCACCTTCTCTCTCTTCTCAATTTACTTTCACTAACCTGATTATTATGACGCAGTAATATGCATCAGCTTGCTATGGTGTTTGCAAGCTTCGGCAGTTTCACGTCGAATCATACCCTGGAAGCATACATATCGCTGGACACCTTAAAATTCGTATACAGGCCACAAGTGAATCGACGGTACATTCCGCTTAGTTGGCCCTGAGCTATCAACCGATGGTCTTCCAGATGAGGAAAGTGGACGTCTAATCCCATAATGACCGACGAATGCAGACGAAGTACTATGACCGAACGATCGCTGCACGCAGAGGGAAGTAGGGTCCGCGATGATTATGTGCCAGGTCTGAACAGCGGGGAACACATTTTAAGGAGCAGTGTATTTAGTCGTTCAGCTCTGATACAGATTGTTTCCGCTGATCTAACAACCACACCGCGGACTATCAACCATGGTACTTAAACCTTAACAACTAATTTGAGGGACTATACAGTCGAATAGGATGTCAAAGATAACTATACCTTAGTTAACAATGTTTGATTTTTAGGACAGAACAACTCTTTTGGTATTCGAAGGCACGTTCGCTGGAGTTCAAGAGAGTTTGAATTAGGAAGGGAAAGCTCCCCATGGGTAGACATGCTAACTACTTGTACAGTTTCGATCGGCGCTTTAAGTAGTTTAACAAAAGTTAATATGGACAACAAAAAGTTTACATCGTGGATTAATGGAAATTCTGAGTTGATTAAACGATTCCGATTAAACATAACTACCGACTGGTTTGGAACAGCTAATTGGCAGAGATCTAAGCTCACCCCGAATGGTCACATTAGAAACTCAAGGTAACTGTTCACACCTTGGTTGTCTGAGAACATCCATCGCCAAAGTGACCAAGAATGTCAAGATCAGAAAACAGTGCGAATGGTAAGCTGAGCATGCATTTATGTATAAGGGGCTTGGATCTCAGTTGCATGATGTTGAGAATCGAGGACGCTTATATCAGTGCCGCGGTATCGTTTCCTGGAAATTGAACGGCGAAGCTTTATTGACAATAAAATCAAGTGAAGTAAATCAATCACCAGCACACGATTACCAAAGTATACGTTCAATCCCCCACATCGGATGGCACCAACAGGTATGCGGCGGTAAGTTTAGAAAGTATATATTTGATGGCAAGGATCGAGCCAGTTCGCTTAGTCTTTACTAATGTGTATATGTGTATGCACCAAGGTGTCAACTTACTGGCTGTCATGTCAAACGCTCTTTGTCGATGCCGCATCCGACTGTCGTTAGGCCCTAGGTGGAGGGGCAATTACCTAATAACACGAGATGAAAACCGATGTTAATAGTTTAACCGCTCAGGATAGAAAACGTGAACCGTCTCCAGGTATTTGACCACCGATGTCTGCGTTCGATCGCTCGTATCGGGTGGCATCAGCGAGTAAGCAACGAGGAGGTTAGGAAGCGGGTATTTGGTAGTGATTGTCAAACGAGTTCTTTTGTTCAGTCGCTACATTTGCACAGACTTAGATGGTTAGGTCATGTACTAAGGATGCCAGCTAGTCGTTCTGCCACACCGAGCACTCTTTGCCTGACGCTGCGGTCGACTGGCGTAAGGTGCGAGGTGGACAGGTAATTAAGTCGCACATCAAGGGTCGGATTCATCCCTCGGATTCGGACTTGATAATGACACACTGCGTTCACTCATAGTTTGGTTGCTTGTCTCTAAAGTGTAGGCACCCTGATATTGAATGTTCGAATACAGATGTGGTTATTTTTAGTAGTTAGATCCTCTCTTCCTTCTTTCCTCTTGACCAGAGTTTGTTTTTCTGTTAATAGTTAAGCGTAAGCGACAACCACTGTCTATGACAATGAGTAGAACCACCGTGGGTCATATTCGTTTCTCAGAAGGGTATTTTTTGACGTAGACAATCTGACTGGTGTTAGAGATCATCAACTAATCGGAGTCAGCGTTGTGAATGTTGCCACTGTATGGCTGAGCTGCCACTAAAGTGCGGACGAGCAACAAAGCTGCGCAATGGACATCTCGAAGGGGTAGATAAGGTCAAACGCTTGCCAGCAACTCGGCTGCTTGTTTACAAAATGTGGACACTCAAAAAGTTAAAAAAGAGTTTGGACAGCAAAATCTTTGTTGTTTAACTTATATCCGTTTCTAACATTCATGATGAAACTGTAACTAGAAATATGATGCATCAACGGATTTGCAGACCGAATTGGAGCATGATATTGTGACAAAATCTGGCAGGAACAAACGTCGGTCGTGAAACGAAATTTATGAAGATTCCAACTTAGTAAATTAAAATGGAGCGAACACTCAGATCAACGGTTGATAACAATGATCTGGCAGTTAGTTCCAAATAATCAATAACACTACACTAACTAGAATGAACCCTAGGTTGCGAAAGTACATACTGTGTTCTTAACATAGGCAGGAGAAGTAAGCTGATATTCTCTGGAGTGAATCCGAATAGCGGCAGACGTCGATCTTCCATCGCTTTGGACGCGTCAGCCAGATTGAGATTATTAAACCTCGGTTGTGATGAGTTGTGAGACGCGATTGCATGAAGTTCATCGAGAGTTATCGCCTGAAGAGCAAGTGCATATGTTCAAGGCGAAGGTCAGAAAGGCTAAAAGGTCTACGTTCAAGAACAGAAAATCCCACAAGGTAATCAACAAAATATGGATACGTTAAACAAAACAGTGTGGTTGGGACAGGACACGACAGGATCACTAAACCGTCGATAAGTGAGAAAAGGTTTGTCTTTGAAAGAATTGCCAAATAATGGGGGATTTAACGGATTTAATTGTAAAGCGAAGAAAAATTAATCACAAAGGCCAGGAGGCCACCCACCCACAACCTCTGTCTCTTTCTTGGGCTGCGACGTGAGTTTGAATAAAAAAGCACTTCAGCGTATGAGTGGGCGAATGCTCAAATGACAAAATATACCAAGCGAATCGAGTGGAAATAAAAAAAATTGTGAAAGCCCAATCGACCTCGAACAATCACAAGATGGCTACACTCAAACTGGAAAAAAAGCACTAAAATGAGTTAGTCGGAATTTTTCACTCTATTAACAGAAAACCCATTAAGCGAGAATAAATGGACGGAGATGTGCCAGTAAATAGTTATGGGGTTTGCAAAATTCTCCTCGGTTTAGTAGAACTAACCGCTGGATTGCATTTCCCATACGCAGCATAAAGAGTTAAGTAAAAAGTCCACGATTCGCCTGTTAAAAATGCCCATCAATTTGCAGTCCCAGTGATTTTGAACGAATAAAAGTAGTTGACGATGCAAACGTTGGGAGGTCATTTCACCCGCAAACCAAAAATTGATCATGATACAGCGTGAAATGGTGCAATAAAATGATGGCAAATTAGTGAAAACGAAGTTTCCCCTTCATGCAACCTGGTCTGAGAGATCTACTCCGATGAGTAAAGTGCATGATAAAAACTTAAGTAAATCTCAAGTGTAGCATAAGGTTGAGGATCACGTCAAACAACCGAATTTCTCAGATTTTGAAGATAACTACATTATTGCTCACTCTAGAGAGCTCCAAGGTTTTCGCTAGTTGGGTCTGGATTTTTGGATTGTGGACCATCTGAAACCAGACAGTGAGTTTCTAAAGTTCCAACATCGATTTGCTGCACCTTAGGGAAGAATGCCAACTGAATGATCAATGAACCATATCAAGGTATGGTTTTCAAACAGTTAATGATGTCCATTTCCAGCCAAGACGCGCGTACAAGGTCTCCTGTCTACCATAAATAGAAAGTGCACCCGGGGATAACCTCCACTTTGGCAACTGACTGCTCATACTTCGAAGTGTTTCCTTCTCAAAAGAATCAAGGTGTCATAAGGCTTTGTCAGAGCAGAAAGAAGACATATTGCGATATGTTAACATTTCATTTACTCTCATCAGTCGCAAACGTAAAACATGCCAGTTATATACATCATATAGATAAGGACAAACAGGGACTAGACACGCCTACAAGCACACCAATTATTATGTAATCACGACCATGGCAACCCGATAGGTTGCCTCAACCACTTTTGTGCACATAACGTCGGCTGGTAAGTTCGAATGAGCATCGCTTCGCAGAAAGCTAATAACTTCGGGTTTCGATTGCGCAACAATATCTTGAATGAGTTTAATGGGTCAACTTGGTGACCTGTTGTCATGATGTGTTTAGCAATCGATGACGTTGGATTTCGAGCCGTCAATGCACCAAGTTGAGGCTGGTGCATCATCTGTTGTTTCAACCACTTCGGGATGTGTTCGGCGACTCGTTGTGATAGTTGTCGATCTATACTAAGGAAAAAACATTCACATTTTCACCAGTGTGACTAGGCCTTTCCAACAGTAAATACATCCGATGTCAAGACCGCATCCTTTTTTAAACAAGGCGAGTTGAAATATGTAAAAACAGTCAACATAATCCGTACCACCTCAGTTGACAGGTTTCAGACGTCTGGGTAAAAAGAGTCACACAGTGTAAGAAGTTTTCACACTGAACAACTCCAAACAAGGAACAATGATACTTACACCTTTCCTCAGCCACTCCCCGAACGGGTATTTTTCTGCGATTTCCTGCTTCAAAAGCTCATCATCAAGCAAAGCACCCAACCTTGTGTCTACGATCAGCAGGCGTCCAGCTTTAAGGCGACCTTTCTGAACAATACGCACACCTGGGGCAACATCGACCACGCCAACTTCGCTAGACATGTAGACCATGTTATCGTCAGTTTCGTAGAACCGGGCCGGACGCAGGCCGTTCCGATCCAGGACTGCGCCGACATACCGACCGTCGCTGAATACTACGAGGGCTGTAGAGAAAACCATCCGTTTGTAGATTGATAAGAAAAACAAACGAGCAGAAATTTGGGCAATATTAAGCTAATCACACTCTTAATTACAAATAGTTTAATTCGGTTTACTGTTAATAATTCTGACAGACACATTTGAGGTCGAACTATTTGGAAACTTTCCATGCAGTTTTGATCACCCAAGCAGTATGTCGCCCACGAGTGATAAAAAACGTAATGAAGCAAAGGACACCAACCTGGTGTAACGGTCGAAGATCAAACTACTACAGGCTGACAAACTGCAAGTAACAGTACGATTATTTAGAAGATCGTTATCATCGAACCATATTTAATCTGATAGTATACACATGTCAAACTGCAACACAGTCCGCTTCAGTCATTGCCATAAACTCCACCCAAGTTAACCGCATATAGCAAGTGATAATACGACTCAGAAGAATATAAGCTGAATATGCATTCTCTACAGTCTCAGGTGTAGATAAGAGTTGGCTACATGTACGTACATATGAATATAGGTAAGTTTACAGCTCGTATGTACAGTAAACTTATGAAAACTCCAAATGAAATATGCTGAGTCAATCGTAGGCTAGATACTCTTAGGTTGACCAAACCCGGACGGAGCTTTTAGGCCGACCTGAGGCCGAACGAACGAAAAAATATCGAGAATACTGAGGACTTTGAACGTCATCATGATTACACCACCTTATCATCTAGAAGAGGCACAAGTTGACACGGTTGCTAATGGCTTATACAGAATACCCGCAAACTGAGGTGTAAGTAAGGGTACTGGTGAGTAGTACAGCATAGTTATTGATTACGGAGACAGCCATTTGTGAAAAGTCTAGACTTCGACTCCAAGTAAACCATCACAGAGAACCGCAAGCCCTTAAGCAGCGGGTGTCCCACCAGTTGAACTACGAAGACACTATGGGAGTCTAGAAATTTCTCACTAGGACGCCAGCACACAACCACTCAAAAGTGTATTTATTGATCACCAAATCACACAGAGGGTGGCATATCGTGACATGGTTATACTGAATTGCCATTACTGACATTTATCAACCTAGTAGGCGAACAATTTGATCGGATGCAAAGGAAATTCATAGATTGGCAATTACCTCATCTAGCCTAAATAACTTAACAATATTCAAAACTCTATTAGTTACCATCCTACAGTTCGCACGAACCCGCTAAGACATTTAATTTTAAATTTTCGAAGGATCTCACAGGAATCAGGTAGTAGAAACAATAAAAATGTATAGTGCCGAATGACGATGAATGAACAATCACTTGCTGGATATGTGGTTCAGGTGACCGAGAAACAAGTACATTGAGTACGTTTTTGGAGCGGGTTAAACAAGCTATCTGACCGGTTTATTCGCATTAGACAGACGAACCGATAAACTTCTATTGTAATCATTACCCGATCTGTGTGTACAAGGAATCTGTGCGCGAGTGAGGGTCAACATAGAATGCGTGCCACTGACCTAAATAATAGTCAGAATAAGATAAACAGGAGACCCAAATTCAATCCACACACACGTCAGCCATTAAACGTGACAAGCGTAAAACCGGAAATAGTTCATTGTCTCAAATATGGTCTGAACAGATCATCATCATCATCATCATCATCATCATCATCATCATCATCATCATCATCATCATCATCATCATCATCACAGACAGCAATACACCAATACACCTGCACAGATCAACAAGAAAAGTGAGTGAGACTCACAACCGATCTTCCGACAAGCGTAAATAATGATTGTTTTTAGTACAATGTTAATAACAGCTCAATAATGTGTTGCAAAACTGTTGCGGTTACAAATCGCAAGTTTTCAATGAATGTCGCCTTAGTTTGGTTGTACTCATCTGTTAGACTGACATGATTCAACCGGCAGCAAATAAGCTAATCGCAATAACAAAGTACACATGATCCAGCCCACAGGAGCTTCAGATTGTAAAACAATGATTGTCTGCTTTGGCCAGAATCTTATTAAACCTACCTAATGAGTATAAACGAGAGATAGGAGACCCGTGAGCTGTCTATAAAAACATGCAAACCATTATTTATGTATAGGCCGAATATATTTTGCCTGGTTATGCAGCCATTCACTTATTTGGTTATATTGATTGAAGATACTGTATGGACGACGGTAATACGTAGAAAATGGTTGGATTTTGTACTGCTTATCTAATCAACGCGGATGGCCGATGCTTCTATGAAACAGGCACAGATTCACAGCAGCCTAAACAAGTTTCCGGCAATGATAAGATGGGACGTCGGAAAGAAGTAGTGCAATAATCCCGGGTTAGCTTAAAGAATGTGCAGATTAAATTTAAAATGAAATTGGTTTAGGCCTGTTCGTTCCTGAAAAAAATGAATGCCCCATCATCTTGAGTGGCCACGTTCAAAACAACCAAAC
>LOND01002856.1:44711-56706 GCA_014220965.1 Paragonimus kellicotti | reverse complement strand
TGCATCAGTGTTTAAATCAGTTTTAACTGCGCTTGCTCGAATTGTTTCTGCTGCTGTTGGAGGATGGTTTGCATCTGCTCGAGTGTTACTGATATTGTGAGTTCTTCCGTCGCCAAAAAATGTTGTAACCCTCCTTCTGATATTAATTAACACGGAAATCTCGATCCCGAAAAATTATCGCAACTGTCCCGTGATCTGCTCCCAAGACAAGCCAAAAGACGCGTGCAAATAGCAAGCTTTGTTCCGTCCCGAGTACGTGTCACATGGCGAAAAAGAACAAAGTATTTATAGGGTTGTAGTGACCAAAAACTCCCGAAACATCAAATGGAACAGTCACCGAAAGAAAAAAAATAGGGCCACTAATGAGCATAGCATAGCATTTACGAACGACAATGGTCCGTACGGATTCTGCAACTGGATTGCACATGAAATACCAACAATCGGAACATTTCGACCTCACGGACCCCGCAGGATACCGGTTCATCTTGAAGAGGAATTGAAAAGGCAAATACAGAACATGCTGAATGAGGATGTTATCGAAGAAGCCAACAGCCCGTACAACTCGCCTGTTCTCCTGGTGAAGAAGTCCAACGGGAAGTACCGCTTTTGTGTGGATTTTAGACGGCTGAATGAGGTTACTGTCAGGAAGGGCTCGATACAAAATGATCTCAGTTGTGACGCGCAACACGGCGCTCACCTAAAGGTCAAACAAGTACATCGACGGGACATAAGCATGAACCGACCGCGACAACAACAACCCTGGAACCTGTCATGGGGTGATCAACACAGCCGTCGGTCAAGGCCGAAGCCAAGCTGCTGAAGCCAATTACTGTGTTGATTTCATATATAATGCCCTTTGACAAATATACAAGACACTTTTGTCGTGCCTCGTTGCTGAGTCTTTTGCAATCAGTCGGGATAGCTTGAAGTCGTATTCATCAACGATACACAGTAACACAATTGTGCCAATACCGTCCGTCGCTGATATTTTTGATAAGCTGCAACAGGCGAAGTTGTTCACGGTGTTGGACTTACGCTCCGGATACTGGCAGGTACCAATCAAACCCACGGATCGTGAGAAAACCGCATTCACGGTAGGCGAAAAACAGTACCAATTCAAGCGCATGCCGTTTGGCCTATCCGGGGCACCGTTCACATTTCGACGTCTGATGGTTCTGTTGTAACCCTCCTTCTGATATTAATTAACACGGAAATCTCGATCCCGAAAAATTATCGCAACTGTCCCGTGATCTGCTCCCAAGACAAGCCAAAAGACGCGTGCAAATAGCAAGCTTTGTTCCGTCCCGAGTACGTGTCACATGGCGAAAAAGTACAAAGTATTTATAGGGTTGTAGTGACCAGAAAAACACTCCCGAATCATCAAATGGAACCATTGCGGAATAAGAGTCGGACGGGTAGAAAAAAGTCACCGCTGGACCACCCTGAACAGTTCCGCTAAGTAGGGTTAAGCCCATCGTTTTTTTCTATCTCAGGACGGAGGCGGTTTTTGGACGGAAAAAAGAGCGCCCTAACAACGTCGTGTGATCAAACTGGCTAAATAGGTTGCCGTCCTGTTTCAGAAACGAAACGCTATATTCACTGGGCTTATGTCGTCTTTTTAGGAGGCTCAAAAACCCGTATTTAGCCAAGGTTAGAGACCCCAGGGAAAAAATGGTGCGAAGCCTCAGGATGTGGCAGCGAAAGGGTGAGAGAAAACAAGCGTTTGCTCTGTGGTCAGGGTTGCATGGACGACCTCACATGCAATCCGCTCGTTCAGTTCACGTGGCCACAGTTTTCCAACCGCTATGGTCAACAGGAAATGCGGTAGTGTTATCTAGTATTCAAAAGTTAGATCACAGTCAAAATTCCTGTAGGTTTTAAAGACGATTGTGTGCATTTGCAGCATGATTCGTCCTCACATCATTTTTGGAAACCGGCTTGACATCGTGTTCACAGTCAAACTGTTTTAGGTTAGCCAGTTTGCTAAGCCATAATTAACGCGTGTGCCTAATTATTTGTTCAACATACTACTCGGTTCCCTTTCAACTTGGTGTGTTGTAATTACTTTCAATTCTGACAGATCGCTAATGTATCAGTTACAACCATGTATCGCGTAAAGATAGCTGCCACTATGGCTGATAAAACATTGGTAATGATGATCAGTTTTGAACATAGATGGTGAATTGTTGACATATGCGATAAACGGGTGGTGATTGTTGACCAACATTGGAAAAAATCCGTGTTCATTAATTTTCTTGAGTGTATTTGTTTGCATTTGTCTCGTAAGCGATCACCCAAAAATGTGATTCAATGAAGTGAATTAAACTGTTTCTATGTGGTTGTTTAGTACGTACACTTAATCCTGTATGACGTACCTTTTGTTGAGAGTCGATATTTCGTAGCCGCTCACATGTGACTAACAGTCAGCTAAATTTTATCCTGACCTGTCAGACCTACAACGAGTTTGGTAGTGCAAGAGCGATTTTGCTCATTTAACCACTCTACTGCCAGTTGGTTCGTATAACGTGTGTCGGTGTTATTATTCGTTCTGGTATCTGACAGGATCAGTTTCATCAATATAACTAATTCAACGGGTGCTATAACCGACAGTTACAACTAAGACCACTATCTTTTCAGACCAGTTAGCTGTAAAATCGGTCCACCGAACCGAACTCGAACGAGTAGCCAACGTTTGAGGCCGACTGTGGATGCCTCTCTTGTGAACCAGGCGACTTAAGTTCCGTCATGTTCCTTTCGTCGGATGAGTTCTGGTTATGTGGCTCGCCTGATGAGTACAGTTTAACCTACTCATGCGATCGCGTAATTGATAACACGCTAGCGCAGCAGTGGACGTATAAGGCATATAGCCCAAATCAAGACACAGAACACATCTCAATACACCAAATCGAAAGGTCTTGAGTTTTAGCAAAGTGCAATGCAGTTCTATTTCCAAGGCCAGTCACGGCCAATCAAAGTGCAGTCAGAAAAAGTGATTGGTTCAACAGTGTATATCGTAACACTCCTCCTATTATCTCACGCATTCCGCTGTGTCAATTCTCGTTGTCTGGTCTCATAATCTTGGCTCGTTCAACGACTGTTTTGAAGGTGTTTGCATCCCATTTTCTATCAGTACAGCTGAACCTAACAGAATGAGTTAGTCGTACGCGCGACATTTCTGGTTAACTTGACTGGTAGGTCAGACTTTTAACTCTGCCGGCTCGTTAGACCGCCCATGCGTTCTGTAGGGTTGATGGCAAACTTTCTGGAAAATACGATGTTATTTTTAGCGATCTGTGTGTTATTTTCTTTGCCTGTACTGTTTTTGCCCGTCACAGTGGAGCACAACTGATAACATTGATTATGATATTAAGAAGAAGATTGTGCGTTCAATCAGGCACAATCTTTATTGTCCAACTCACTGGTTGCCATGCCACGCGCGCGCTCGCGTTTAGGAACCGGAAGTCCGGCTCCACAATACACTCCCAGAGAGTGGGCATGACAGGGAACCAGTTAAGTCCTCATAATCTGTTTGTATGGGGCTTTCATTAACTTTAAAACTGCTAAGTACGTGGTCAACCCACTCACCTTTAGTCCACTGTGTGGGTCTACAGTTTTCATAGACGGATTCACCATGGTTGCTGGCGTGAAACACTGTTCGGAACCCATTTGACCCATTCTAATGCGGATTTTCTTGCTCTCAGCAAATAATCCATGTTGTATCCTGCTCTCCCAGAGTACGCAACAACTGGAGTCACAAGGAGGGTTATATTTGAATACGGAGAAAATGGATGACTCATTGATAACTATGCGATCGAACAAAACGCTGTGTTGTTACGGCGGTGGCCTCCTTCTACTGTAGCGAAAAGGCATATAATAAAGCACAATCTTTATTGTCCAACTCGCTGGTTGCCATGCCACGCGCGCGCTCGCGTTTATGAACCGGAATTCCGGTCCACAACACAGTCCTAGTTTCCGCCCACACGTCGTGTACACTTCTGCCAGATATGTGTGGGCCGCCGACACCTTCTGTCGACGGGGTGGGTTTGCGTGCCATATCTCGTCCGTTGGTCCGATCTCGTTGAGCGATGGCTCGTCCGGTCGCCCGTGTTGTCCGCGATCCGCTCGCTGTGGGCTTTTGGACGTGCCTCGCCACCGCGTTGAGGTATTCCGCTGAGAGTTGGAATACTCGCACCTCCGGTTTGGTAATCCACCACTATATGTCCAACTTCAAAAACGCAACATCATGATGTCTCCGCCTAGCAAAATTACCTCTTTCAATGTTTATGCCTAGATTACAATATGGTTGAATCCCTCGGAAAGGGCTGTAACCTTTACGGCAACCAGCCTATCGTCTGTATTGTAAACATTTATTCACCTACGTTCATTCGTTCACCGGTCAATGTACATCAGGTTACGATAAGGCAGTTTAGCCTCATTCGACTCACGTCCATTCAGTTGATGAGACTGTATAATAGTAGCTGCATTGGGACCAGTGAAGAGCTCAGATGCGACTAACTGTGGGACGAATCTTTTCCACTGTGAATTACGTGCGTACATACCTGAACTTTATGGGATATTCTTCTGTGCCCGTTAGTTGGTTTGACTTTTTCAGTTGGTTAGTGGAGTAAAATGAAACACAAGTTCTCTTCGCAGGTACAAAAGTTGAAGTTCTAACTGCCATCTTGACGAGGATTTGTTTCATTAATAAAAGATAACTAGCAGGCGAATCTGACATTCACAGAAGGCTTAGCGTCAACGGAACCAGTTTAATAGAGGCATCTGAGCTTCTGGATCGAAGGTATTGTGCGTGCGGACGGCCTGCGGACTGTTCGTTATGCTGGAGCATAGGGTACAGATGCACAGGCTTGTTACCGTTTAGCACGTGGGTGAGGGTGGTAACTGATTTAGTCAGCTTAATTAAGCATACAACCCCGAATGCATGATAAAATAGAACGTCACGCGGTCCGCTAAACCGCCTTAGTGTGAGTGATAATGAACAGACAATTAGTTTGAAGATGCGTTGAAGCTACTCTAATTTCACTAGTCACTTTAGCCGTCAATAAGCATCACTCAGCCAATCGAGCCAAACAAGGAGAGTCGATGGTAAATATGGTCGTCTGCTGACTTCTCTTCTGTCAGCCGGATAGTCTGAATTTCTCACTAGCTTCGCATCAAGCCGGTTCCGGTCACGTGGCCCACTCCTGTAGCCGTCGTCACGCCCTCTCACGCAGCCCGTCACGTGTCAAGCCGTCTAGCCCGTAAGTTACCTTCCACATCTGAACGCACGCACGTGCGCCGCCACCCCAATCCCCCTAACCAGATGTGATTGGTGCGGTCTATGCACGGGCACGCATGACGCGGTTGGACCCGGATCGGAACAGAGAACAACACAACTGAACAGGACAGGACACGGTCCAGACGAGCGCCACTGCATTAAGCTTGTACACCAATCCCAACAATAAAGATCCAAACCACTTGATTTAACCTTTTCACTGACTTATCACTAACAGTTAGTTTGGCAGATTTATGATTTTAGATGAGACCCAATTGTGAAAAGTCAGGGCTTCGGCTGGATTCGAACCAGCGACAGAAACACCATGCCTCAACGCGGCAAGCGCTCTACCAGCTGAGCTACGAAGCTTGACTATCATCATGATATCGTTGTCTGTTAGTGGATACTCAAGCTATCACGGTTAAGAGTTCCACCACATCCTTCAGCTCGAAATAGGTTATTCGAAGGGTCTATCAGAAATATTCCTGCGCTACCGTTGGTGCTGCTCAACGTTTGGCGAATTGTCACTTATGTCCTACTGTGGTGATGCACAGGCTAGAGGGATAAAACAGATGCAACTACGGCATAATAAAAGTCGTGGCATTCCAGATGACTTCTGTTGTAACCCTGTTTCTGCTCGTGAGTTCTTCCGTCGCCAAAAAATGTTGTAACCCTCCTTCTGATATTAATTAACACGGAAATCTCGATCCCGAAAAATTATCGCAACTGTCCCGTGATCTGCTCCCAAGACAAGCCAAAAGACGCGTGCAAATAGCAAGCTTTGTTCCGTCCCGAGTACGTGTCACATGGCGAAAAAGAACAAAGTATTTATAGGGTTGTAGTGACCAAAAAACTCCCGAAACATCAAATGGAACAGTCACCGAAAGAAAAAAAATAGGGCCACTAATGAGCATAGCATAGCATTTACGAACGACAATGATCCGTACGGATTCTGCAACTGGATTGCACATGAAATACCAACAATCGGAACATTTCGACCTCACGGACCCCGCAGGATACCGGTTCATCTTGAAGAGGAATTGAAAAGGCAAATACAGAACATGCTGAATGAGGATGTTATCGAAGAAGCCAACAGCCCGTACAACTCGCCTGTTCTCCTGGTGAAGAAGTCCAACGGGAAGTACCGCTTTTGTGTGGATTTTAGACGGCTGAATGAGGTTACTGTCAGGAAGGGCTCGATACAAAATGATCTCAGTTGTGACGCGCAACACGGCGCTCACCTAAAGGTCAAACAAGTACATCGACGGGACATAAGCATGAACCGACCGCGACAACAACAACCCTGGAACCTGTCATGGGGTGATCAACACAGCCGTCGGTCAAGGCCGAAGCCAAGCTGCTGAAGCCAATTACTGTGTTGATTTCATATATAATGCCCTTTGACAAATATACAAGACACTTTTGTCGTGCCTCGTTGCTGAGTCTTTTGCAATCAGTCGGGATAGCTTGAAGTCGTATTCATCAACGATACACAGAACACAGTTGTGCCAATACCGTCCGTCGCTGATATTTTTGATAAGCTGCAACAGGCGAAGTTGTTCACGGTGTTGGACTTACGCTCCGGATACTGGCAGGTACCAATCAAACCCACGGATCGTGAGAAAACCGCATTCACGGTAGGCGAAAAACAGTACCAATTCAAGCGCATGCCGTTTGGCCTATCCGGGGCACCGTTCACATTTCGACGTCTGATGGTTCTGTTGTAACCCTCTTCTGATATTAATTAACACGGAAATCTCGATCCCGAAAAATTATCGCAACTGTCCCGTGATCTGCTCCCAAGACAAGCCAAAAGACGCGTGCAAATAGCAAGCTTTTGTTCCGTCCCGAGTACGTGTCACATGGCGAAAAAGTACAAAGTATTTATAGGGTTGTAGTGACCAGAAAAACACTCCCGAATCATCAAATGGAACCATAACGGAATAAGAGTCGGACGGGTAGAAAAAAGTCACCGCTGGACCACCCTGAACAGTTCCGCTAAGTAGGGTTAAGCCCATCGTTTTTTTTCTATCTCAGGACGGAGGCGGTTTTTGGACGGAAAAAAGAGCGCCCTAACAACGTCGTGTGATCAAACTGGCTAAATAGGTTGCCGTCCTGTTTCAGAAACGAAACGCTATATTCACTGGGCTTATGTCGTCTTTTTAGGAGGCTCAAAAACCCGTATTTAGCCAAGGTTAGAGACCCCAGGGAAAAAATGGTGCGAAGCCTCAGGATGTGGCAGCGAAAGGGTGAGAGAAAACAAGCGTTTGCTCTGTGGTCAGGGTTGCATGGACGACCTCACATGCAATCCGCTCGTTCAGTTCACGTGGCCACAGTTTTCCAACCGCTATGGTCAACAGGAAATGCGGTAGTGTTATCTAGTATTCAAAAGTTAGATCACAGTCAAAATTCCTGTAGGTTTTAAAGACGATTGTGTGCATTTGCAGCATGATTCGTCCTCACATCATTTTTGGAAACCGGCTTGACATCGTGTTCACAGTCAAACTGTTTTAGGTTAGCCAGTTTGCTAAGCCATAATTAACGCGTGTGCCTAATTATTTGTTCAACATACTACTCGGTTCCCTTTCAACTTTGTTGTTGTAATTACTTTCAATTCTGACAGATCGCTAATGTATCAGTTACAACCATGTATCGCGTAAAGATAGCTGCCACTATGGCTGATAAAACATTGGTAATGATGATCAGTTTTGAACATAGATGGTGAATTGTTGACATATGCGATAAACGGGTGGTGATTGTTGACCAACATTGGAAAAAATCCGTGTTCATTAATTTTCTTGAGTGTATTTGTTTGCATTTGTCTCGTAAGCGATCACCCAAAAATGTGATTCAATGAAGTGAATTAAACTGTTTCTATGTGGTTGTTTAGTACGTACACTTAATCCTGTATGACGTACCTTTTGTTGAGAGTCGATATTTCGTAGCCGCTCACATGTGACTAACAGTCAGCTAAATTTTATCCTGACCTGTCAGACCTACAACGAGTTTGGTAGTGCAAGAGCGATTTTGCTCATTTAACCACTCTACTGCCAGTTGGTTCGTATAACGTGTGTCGGTGTTATTATTCGTTCTGGTATCTGACAGGATCAGTTTCATCAATATAACTAATTCAACGGGTGCTATAACCGACAGTTACAACTAAGACCACTATCTTTTCAGACCAGTTAGCTGTAAAATCGGTCCACCGAACCGAACTCGAACGAGTAGCCAACGTTTGAGGCCGACTGTGGATGCCTCTCTTGTGAACCAGGCGACTTAAGTTCCGTCATGTTCCTTTCGTCGGATGAGTTCTGGTTATGTGGCTCGCCTGATGAGTACAGTTTAACCTACTCATGCGATCGCGTAATTGATAACACGCTAGCGCAGCAGTGGACGTATAAGGCATATAGCCCAAATCAAGACACAGAACACATCTCAATACACCAAATCGAAAGGTCTTGAGTTTTAGCAAAGTGCAATGCAGTTCTATTTCCAAGGCCAGTCACGGCCAATCAAAGTGCAGTCAGAAAAAGTGATTGGTTCAACAGTGTATATCGTAACACTCCTCCTATTATCTCACGCATTCCGCTGTGTCAATTCTCGTTGTCTGGTCTCATAATCTTGGCTCGTTCAACGACTGTTTTGAAGGTGTTTGCATCCCATTTTCTATCAGTACAGCTGAACCTAACAGAATGAGTTAGTCGTACGCGCGACATTTCTGGTTAACTTGACTGGTAGGTCAGACTTTTAACTCTGCCGGCTCGTTAGACCGCCCATGCGTTCTGTAGGGTTGATGGCAAACTTTCTGGAAAATACGATGTTATTTTTAGCGATCTGTGTGTTATTTTCTTTGCCTGTACTGTTTTTGCCCGTCACAGTGGAGCACAACTGATAACATTGATTATGATATTAAGAAGAAGATTGTACTTCCGGCGAGAAACTTGTTTCTGTTCTTCTGATGTGAAATTGATTACATGCGTTCTTGTTTATTTATTCGGTGTGTGCCGATTCTCATCGGACAATATTAACCTTTTCCCGTTTGATTTATTGTCCTCATTTTCACCTAAAGTGTATGATCAACTATTGTCCTCAGATGCTGAGTTTCATAAGTGTTTTTTGGTTCTCTGTCCCTTTAACCTCAATCTTCCAGCAGACAATCTTCAGGCGATTGCATCTAAATCAACCTGTAGCCCCTGAGTTGCTGAACGGGAAAGCACATCCCAATCGATACTTGCCACTTGTTTTTCGTACATTAACTCCACAACACCTGTACCCAAACATTCCAAATGTCTGAAGAACCGCCTAGGGCAGCACTGAACCTGGCTCGCCAATCGGTCGCTCATCGTCCGGGTTCGTTCACTGTGAACGCGCGCCCAAGCAAACGGTCCATCGGATCCATGGCCCGGGCTTACAAACTGGCCCAATACTTTAGGATTATTCCCTGCTTCTATTCGGAGCAAGTGAGTGAGATGTATTCCGTCAAGAAGTGGAAAGACAGAACGAGGGAAGACGGGCCTTCCAGTAACAAAATCGCAAATATCATAGCAATCCGTGAGGAATTTTAAGAATATTCGACAGGAACGGATGCTCTCTTTGAGGCAACAGTGGATGTCCAGGATGAATTAACACTGTATGCACTCACTGGGTTGCATCGTTTGCTTCGTCAACTAACGCCGACTTATTTGTGCTCACTGATAAGAGGATGGATGCTGGGTCCAACTTACTTCATTCAATTTTATCGTTCCAGCCTATCTGGTATACTTTGGACTAGGGTGAAGGAATAGATGCATAAGTCAGCAGTGAAGCACAGGTAAGATGTCATCATCATCATCATCATATCAGCCATGAGCCTGACCAAAAGGTACTGTGGCTCGGGCTGCCGCTCACCTCAACAGTGACGTGGAATATCCTAGAAGAAAACGTTACTAAGAAGGTTGAAAATTAATAAGTCTAAGCAAAAGAACTAGAAATGGTATGGATGCAGGTACGCCATTGACTGCGACACGCCGCCATCTCGGATAGCGTCTCTAACCAGCGGTTTGAGTGATCACGAGGACCCCATCCAGGCAGGCGACACCTACCCACTTTACTCAGTGGAGCAGTCAGGGTTTTCATATTTCGTGACCACGTTGTCGCTTGACGGCACTTCATAGAGGTCGTTTATGTGACCTAGAGTACTACACGAGTACAGGTGCCATAATCAGCGTTTGGGTGAGTCTGCATTGCATGTCGGTCTTTGTGTAGCGCTGGTAACAGCGGACTGGATGTCAATGGCTTGGTTACTGTACAAAGGAGATCAAGCTGACCTAAACCTACATCAATTCTAAGCTTAACAAATGAAAAGTACGTTTACTTGTCCTGTTGTGTCACTTACTGCGTTCAGTAATTGTTGTGTTCAAATTTGTTCCTACCTATTACATGGATAACAGTGTGATCTGTGAATGAAGAATTGTGATAGCATTGTGACGCGCGCTGGAGTACAATACACCGACTTAATCTAAGTGTGTGCGGTGTCACACCATCAACCGTCGGCTAACAATCACTATTAGGTGCAGTTGCGCTCTTAAACAGGTAGTCTTTAAATTAAGCGATTTCTAATTTACACCTCTTTTCCAGCTAGCCTTTAGTTAGATGAATATTAAAGTTTTAGAATGAAGTCTAAACGGTAATGTACATTTCTGATAGTTGTGAACAGTGATGGTGTTGTTCGTAGCTCGGGTTGATGGTTTTGGTATGTTCGCCGAGCTTGGCATTTAGGTTGCAAACGTTTCATCACCAAACGAGGTGACATCATCAGTGCGTAAGTGTTTCAGCGTATAGTTTTTGAGCGTGGAGTTTTGATGTACATTTATTTAAATTTATATAAACTGTAGGTGGTACAATTTATTACATGTAAATCAGTGAAAACACTTAGTCCCATAATACACATACAGAAAATCAGTTTTCACGCATTCAGCGCCGCAGAACGACTTCATTTCTCTAAGTCATGTCGTCATCTGTCCACCTCATAAATCACGCCAGTCGGCCACGAAATGGTCAAATGTGTGTGGTATGGCAGATGACTAGCTCGCATCCTTGATGTATGGCTGTGATCCTCGGAATTAGGGACTTCAAATAACCTCAGAGGTCACACGCGAATTGAACCCCCACCCAGAAAGTATTAAGAAGACTTTGAACTGTTTATAATAAACAGTTTCCATTCATAAGACAGGGACACGGATTAATGAGCGTAAATCAGTATTAAGGAAATCACAGTCTGTCATTGGCTGATCGTATTGGCACATACAGTCACAAACTGTAAGTTAATTGGTGCAATACAGAACAAAGAAATTAGCGAATAACGGAAGGCGTAACATTGAGACTGTTCGTCCAATCCTGATGTGATATATTAAAGCGACATTTCGAGTGGTCCCTTGCTAGATCGTCTACTGTGTTGGGGATTGGATAAGCAAGGACTGAAACTAAGTTTCACCACGATGGTCCAACCATGTAAGTCTGTGTAAATGTGATGATAAAACAAAAGAACTCACATGGCAATCACTGCCAACTACCCACCTCCTAACCTCTTCGTCGATTACTCGCTCACGTCACCTGATGCTAGCAATCGAACGCAGATGTCGGTGATCAAACACCTGAAAACGGTTGTTGTTGTGTGGTGATACACGCCCCATTGTCTTTATATATATATATATATATATATATATATATATATATATATATATA
>LOND01002856.1:3482-17100 GCA_014220965.1 Paragonimus kellicotti | reverse complement strand
TAGACCATTGGTATATGTACCAATTATCACCCTCTTATAAGAAGTCACCGAGAATAGCCATCTTCACATCACACCAAATCTGTCTTCACGAAATCAGCTGTTTAATTCGAACATACCGCTTGTATGTCATCTCATTGCTTGGTACATATACAATTTCATTATGACACTCAGGAAACTGCTAAAATGTACTGTGTCATACCAATGTAGAGGATATTCAACCTTTTGATGTTACGGCGAATTATTAGCTGTATGCTACTGTTGTGTCCGTTCTTGATCGATTGCCTTTAGTTCTTAAACGACGAGTCTTAAATTTGTACGACGACTGTTCAAAGCATTAATTGTTGTCGTTCTAGTGTAAGTTTTTTTTAATAAAAAAACTCCACCTTCCGGCCTCTTTTCTCATTCCTTTTTACTTTACAATGAGCTACGGAAAACTTCGGACTGGCACAAGGAGACATTGATCATCTTTCTGTCTGACGTTATTTCATTTTCGGTTATACACGTAGCAAGTATGTTAGCCATTTAAATCACTCAGTTCTATGCTATACTTTCGTTTGTAAAAGTTCCCTAAAGTATTTTGATGGATGCACAAATGAACGTCACAGATATGACCATTTGCTGAATTGCCCACGTGATTTAAGTTTACTAACAAATTTTTCTTCATTTCACATCCCTTCGTGTTCCTGTTTTAGCACAAATGTCCTCATGTGTCTCGGTTCATCTAAATCATGACAACAAATACCTTGTCTCAAACAATTCCTATTCGAATCTTGCCCTGAGAGTGCCAAAAAGTATCTTATACACTGGGTTCATTGCGAATCGTGCAGCTATAGAAGACAATATAACAACTTTTTACAATATATATGACATGGAACAACTGGCCGCCATACAAAGAAAGACCAAACTCGATTTTTCCACCCGACTAATTACGACCAAAAATAACAGAATTGACAGACAACATTCATTTTCGAACGGAAGGCATTGTAAAAAGTTTTTCGAAAAAATACTGGTGAATTTGTGAAGGTTTTAACAATATCTGAGAAATATTTGGGAATTCTAAAAAAACGATGGTTTTCTACCAATTTCTTATGATAAGCAACGCAATATTTAAAAAAAGGATTTTAGAAAGAATCTGCTCAAGTCATTATATTCAATTTCGATATATCAGTATAATACATAACTCATGTCTCTAACGTTGAAATTTTCACGCAAGTTTCAACGCAGATGGTAATGTGCACACTATTTGGAACCGTTAGATCGATCTTTTATAGATTTATTATTCCGACGTTCGACACGATACACCTCTTCGCATCTGTCTGCTAAGACAGAGCTCATTCCCTAGTTGTATTGACTAATGTTCCTTGTACTACGTTATTCTAATACACTGCAGGACAAGAGCACTTGTCTTGGTGTTCATTGTTGCTTGTCAAACGTTGCTGGTGGCGAGGAGGTGTTATTTGTGAACTGTATCAATGTGTATTGCGCTGTTCACATGGAAGGACTGATTGGAAACAAATTTCCACTCATTCAACCGGTACCACAAATTCGATGCATCCGAGCGTTAAAGGAGGATGAAGATACCAGATTGATAACAAAAATGGGCTCCAAAGGTGAGTTTCTATCAAGTAGAAATATAATGACCGATATCAAGTGGGATTTAATATTGCCCAAACAGTTGTATGATTGATGAAAACAATTGGAGACGAAAACTAGTAGATGCAAGCATTTCGTATTGACTCATCAGTACCAAATTTACAATAACATGAAACGTTTTTTATATCGAACAGTTAGGGGGTAGGGTGGATAGTCAGTCGGTGGGTTAGGAAAGGTCACTAAGTCCAGGGAAGGGTCAAGTTTACGACGATGACAATGTAGTTGAAACACGCAAGCAACCAGCGTCCGCATCGCAAGACACGTCCTGACCACTGGTCACGTTATCGACCCAGTTTGTGCATTCAGAATCCTATTACGTCACTCCAATCCAAGATTCTTGCGGTTTGCTGAGGCGGTCGCAATCAGTCGACTGAAGCCGACCCTGTGTGTTCAGAAACAATTGCTCGTAAACTTGACCCTTCCCTGGACTTAGTGACCTTTCCTAACCCACCGATTGACTATCCACCCTACCCCCTAACTGTTCGATATAAAAAACCGTTTCATGTTATTGTAAATTTGGTACTGATGAGTCAATACGAAATGCTTGCATCTACCAGTTTTCGTGTTCTAACTGTTTTGTTCAAACTTCTGAAGGGAATGAACTGTTTTAAGTTATATGATTCATGATTATTGATTGCCGACTGGTAAATAATACGATGTCATGAGTTAGATCATTATATTTAATTTCTGAAGACTTGAAAGACTTGCTGGAATAACACATTGCGTTACCACCCCCTACTTTCGGATGACTCTACAGCAGTTTCCATGCGATCCGCTCCGTAGCTATCGGTGGAATTCAGACCAGCTCGTCAAAGTACCCTTTAGTGAATCAGTGGTTCAATGTTCATCTGTAGATATCCATCACGTTGATCAAAAGACTAACCGTGAATGAACGCGTGCAACCTTGGTCTGATGATCTAACGTGGGGAGTTTTTTGAACTCAGCACCCAATGATCGAACTGAGAACTCTAAAGCTTGAACCAGTACTACACAATGATAACAATTTGATGGAAATGTCTGGGTGTCAGGACAAAGTAAGCCCCCCCTCCCCAGCAGCGGTTATCTGTGCACCGACAAATAGGGCATTTTCTGGTCGATAGTGTAACGGGTAAAGCAGTTCTACAATCCCGATCGACGATAATCTGATTAAGTCTAATTCGCGGGATTCTCGAATATAACCAAAAAAGTAACTTGGTTTCTGTTACCTAATCCAGCACACTAGTGAAACCGGATTGATCAGCTCATTACAACCGTGGTGTGTTGCCATCACAATGGTCGCCTGTAATGCACTCCAGACAGTGTGTCGTTCGCCTCCAAATACGGACGTTGGACTAGCTATAAATCATATTGACCCATTGACCCATTCTCTTGCGTTGGATATACATGTAGTTCGATCAGTTGTTTGTTTCTATTATCTTTGTGCTCACCGAATGTTATGCAACCTGGCGAGTAAATCGACCAATCTATGTTTCTAGTCATCAAGGCAAGCACGGAAGAATTTTTATCTCTGGAACCGAATAACGAGAAAAACAAATCCATTCGCCACATTTTTATCGAAGCCAACGACACCCGGTCAGCGGTGGTCAATCCGATCGGATTTATAGAGGTCGAAGCCGACGGTAAGACTTACACTTGAATGCTGACTGAATTACTGGTGTTGTGATTATTCATGGTTTTTTTTCTTTCATGGTTGTGTGGCAGTTAAGCATCAGTGTGAACCACTGATGTATTGCTGTCTATGATGATGATGATGACTGAATGTTTGAGCTAGAAATCCATTTTACTCTTTAACGAATGAATGATTTTCGGAAGCTATCTAATTGGTCAACATTCTTCTTAATTCGTGACAATCATTTCTAGCCATTGTTGAACATTTTTTAGCAAGTAACCGGAAAGTGAATACATCCGACTCATTTATTCGTTTCGAACGGTCAGCAGAAACCTGGTAATCCATTATCAAAAGAACTCACAATAATGTAGACTGCTGTTCCACACATCTAGAGGCCGTCTTCGTTAAGAAAATCGGAGCCTGATTTTACATGCACTCGCCGTTTCAACAATTTGCGAGACTGGAAAGGACCAAATACAACCTGATATCCACATCACGACCAAACCATTGAATACGTGAACTATTTACAACTGTAGAAGTCTGCCGGAACTTCTAAGAGCGAGGTCACCACACACTCACCGTAATGCCATCTCCGCGATGCAGGCAAGGACAACAGGTTGTACCAGTTACCTAAGTTGATGCCCGCGCAGACAACTAGCTGGTTTCAACCTATGTGCAAGGTGGTGTGGCTTCATTTTGAATAGGTTTTACAGAAAATGGGATACGCACAAAACATGAAAAATAACCGCAACAAAACTGTACGACCATCCTGAGACGTTGTGGTATCTTCAGGGTGATGAGTCTACTCAATGTTAACTGTCTTGTAAGTCGTTCATGAGTTATCGCTCAGTCGATATCGCTCTTATTCGACCACACTGCCAGTGGTCTCTGCATGACGTAATTGTCCTGTGCTTACCTCCAGTAGCCTGGAACTTCATTCTGCATTTTTCCGTCACATATCACGCTACAAAGAGGAATTGACCGATTTGGAAAGAAAGAAAATGTTAGTATTCTGTCCGATACAGCCAAGCTTATGAAAAGTTTCAAGGTGACTGCAACAGTCTAGGAATGCTGATACACGTCATCTGACATCGCGCACGCGAATACAGGAAAACGGCAAACAATGTTACTAAAGGGAGACGATCGGTGAGTATCATGATTAGCCTCTGAAAAATACGTTAGAGTTAGCTGTTCGATTTCATGACGTTATAGCTAGGTCGGAGAGGTGACTTGGCCTGGCCTGACACACAATCATCGCCACGAAACTCAAGGGGGCTTAAAGCTTGGAAGATAAACCTAGACTCGGAACATTACGTGAACGCTGGACGCACACATGAAGCTTACCACGAGGCCATACAGTGGGCCGGATTGAGGACAGGCTCGACGCCAATTGACTGACTAAAAGTTTGGTCAGGCACCATGCCAGTCCCATCACGGTCACCCGTTGGCCTACCGTTTGATCGATCAGCTGTGGTGAGAGGTCACAGCCTAGTATGTCAGAACCCCAGACCATGTATGACTACCACAGCGACTGGGGGTGTGCCAAAGTACGCTCACGTTATGGTCCAAGATGAAAACATTTCCGAAAACGCAGACGACCTTTGACTTACAATGTGCCCCTATATTTAAGCTGTAGAAAAGTTGTAAAAGCACCACATAGATGCAAAAAACGTATCTGCACAGCAAGACAAACTATACGGAAGAATACAAGTTATACAAGTTCAACCTTGCGATTTTACACGAGGGACGCGAAACTACATGTTCTTATAGACGAAACACGGGGCTAAGCCTGAACGGACTGTTTGCATAACTTCTCTCCCAAAAATACACCGGCTGGGGAAGGAATTTTGATTGTTTTAAGTTGACCAGCATTCATATGTGATTGTGACCACTTTCAGAATGACTTTTCCGGCTATTCCGATACGGAAGAAAGTGTACGACTGAAACTTCATCACTGTCAGAGTTCACTGGTCGTTCATTAGATCGTCGACATAACCATCATTTCAATTCTGGTTCTTAGGTTCGTGAGATGATCATGCTAGTCACTACACAAGTAATCTCAGGTTAAGCCGGAATCAATCGTCACATCTAGGTCCAACTTCTACTCTGGTTTTCAAAAAAGGCCATCCGGGACAGTCTATCTGAACAGGAAAGCTACGGGCACAAGTGAGTGATGTTGAACCTATATCAAACTCGTCTATTAAAAGTCAATTTGAAACACTGAGTTCCCTTTAACCACTTCATCAGAGCAGAAAGAAGACATATTGCGATATGTTAACATTTCATTTACTCTCATCAGTCGCAAACGTAAAACATGCTAGTTATATACATCATATAGATAAGGACAAACAGGGACTAGACACGTCTACAAGCACACCAAGTATTATGTAATCACGACCTTGACAACCCTATTAGTTATCCCGACCGCTTTCGTGCACACGACGTCGGCTGACAAGTTTGCGTAAGCATCGTTTAGCAGAAAGTTGGTACTTCGGGTTTTGATTATGCAGCAGTGTCCTGAATGAGTTTATGGGTCAACTTGGTGACCTGTTGTCATGATGTGTTTAGCAATCGATGACGTTGGATTTCGAGCCGTCAGTGCACCAAGTTGAGGCTGGTGCATCATCTGTTGTTTCAACCACTTCAGGATGTGTTCGGCCACCTGCTGCGATAGTTGTCGATCTGTTCTGCCTATGTAAACGTCACTGCAACTGCAAGTGAACTGGTACACAACATGGGAGAGAGAAGTTTGGCAAGCTTCCTTTCGCGTTTATGGAGGACAAGTCCTCTGGTAGTTTGAACTAAGCGCAACTGTGTAGTCGCATACGGTTGATCCAGAGCAGACTTATTTGTACTTTATATCGTTGGTTAGATGGTCATCTTTGAACGAAAAAAATATCTGGGCCGTAAGTATGGGTTCAGTGCTCTTCTTCATCGTATTATGTACCTCGATGAATTTCCCGGGTTATCCATTTGCTAGTAAAGGTTTGTCTCAGCAATCTCCTGTTCTGTCTCCAGTTTATCACGGGTAAAAATACGCCTGGCTCTATGAAACAGTGTCTTAACCAAACCCCGTTTGTATGCAATAGGAGTAAAGCTGGAAAACTGAAGATATTGACCACCCCATGTCGCTTTGCGGTGAACTGAGCGCTGTAACGTGCCATCCGCACGTCTAGTAATGAGTACATCCAAAAAAGGTAAACTGTTGTTCGTTTCAACTTCGTGAGATAAAGATAGGTTGGGATGAATATTATTAAGAAAGTTGAAAAACAGGTCAAAATGAGTAACATCAGTAAAAATTAAAATATCATCAACGTATCGTTTTTATAGAGTCATTCAAAGGGATTCAGCCTGTACTTTTTCTTATGGTTTTTAACAGATTTGAACATTTTGAGAGATATGTGGACACCCCCTGGAAATACTGCTAAGGACACCCGACGAGGGGAGATGATCAACAAGACATCTGTACTGCTCAAGCATGCGCTCAAATGTAAGTCCGGAAACCTTTTGATCTAGTGGTAGTTAAGCCTACATGATGATTCTTCTCACATATGAAGCTGTTTTGTCCATGTAGCAGTTCCCAGATTACTCTCCGTTTCCCAGGTAATCAATTTACACTTCATTTTGGTTCGTCTTCTGATCTACTTTGAATGACGATCCTTCCATTACATAACCGTCGAATATCTCATCAAAAAACCAGTGTCAAAAGAGATGCGCCAAGAACAACTATAAATTCGAGTGATTGTTAGTTAAAACTCTTACTGTTGCTAAAGCTTGAGAGCCTTGTGTGAACCAGCGATCATCTATCTGACACAGCCAAATACTCACCTGTGTTCTATGAATCGTCATTTTCTCAGCAGCAAATTTTGCAAAAAACCGGGTTCCTTCTATGGACGTCGCCACACAGAGGAATCGGTATGGTTTAATGCTATCCTTAATTATCTTGCCGAATTTAACAAGTTACAGCCTGTTGCTAACCGCGAATACATGGTCAGCTAGAGGCGATTGCCTACTTGTCAGTGAAGATCTCAGCTGCTTCCAACTGAGTAGATGTTGACACATTAAGCGGGTAATGCTTACTAACTTGGTGTAAAATGGGTTTGAGGTGACTAAAAATTTACCGCTATCAAGCGTTGTTCCCTGATTACTGTTTCAGGCGTATCCACCGTGTTGACAGGTTTGCATGTAACGGACTGGTCAATTCTCACGAACAAAACCGCACACACTTTACAGTTTTTCGGCCATATGTGCAGCTTGCCAGTTTTTGGATTACAAATTAATGCTGCTCTTTATAGCAATAATTTCTTTTCTAAAAGCACGATTGTTTAAGGAACTTAAGGCCACATATATATCAGCAAATCAACTTAGCCACACTGGAAGGCAATAACAACTAGATGCACTTAGTTCATTCCCTCAAGGTTAATGTACACGGCAGTTGGTGTGCTATTATGTCCCATTTAATCGGCATCCCAACAGGCAAACATAGTAGTAGTCTTCACACACAGCAGACAACGCCAACAACCACATGCACACAAGGAGGTGGCCGCTGACAGTAGAAACGACAACCACATTTTGGTTATGACACGCTTAGTGCTGCAAACTGTCTGTGGTCGTAGATAAAAATCCAGGAGTCTGAGAAACATAAGACACTTGTAAAGCTATTAGATTTGTGGTACTCCATAAGCAAACTCCCGGTTAACTTACTCAGTCTCTTATACAAAGAATGCATAACCAGGAAAGTTGACTTACATAGGAATCTTCTGGTGTCCAAAATTGTAGATCTTTTGACGTACAGACTATAAGTACGTTGTGAAATCTGTTGGAACATTGATACCACTGTATATCCACTACTCGACTCGATCTCCGTGTGCCTATTCTCGTTTTCAGCACTGTTTGTTATAACATTTTTAAAAAAACGAGAACAATGCGCAAGTTACTCGACGCCCAACCTGCTCCGTAAGGTAACTACGCGCTACATATGTTCAACATGTGTTCCGTTGCCGGAAACCCTGAGCAGGATCAGTAGATTGCAAGACAAACACCTTCCAGCAGCGTACATCATGTGACACATCCTGTACCACAATCTATATTTCTGATCTAGTCGTGTTGTTGCGTTCACCTTGAGCCTACAATTGCAAGTGACTGTTGGTTGCATTTAGTTCACTCGAGCTACTTGACTAACTACCTGTCTACCTTTCTGGACAAATGTCGGTAGGAAAAAGCAACTGAACAATCTTTCATTGTCTGTATCTTGTTCATAATGGGTACATGCTTTCATGGTCAATACCCTGATTAAGGATTTCGATGAAACACTGACCAACCTGTTAAAATTTTAGTCGCGGCGGTGGGGATATCATACTCATTGTGATGCTTACAAATGACCGGTCACCTTGATGCTTGTGACATGGATGTTGCCAACGTATGATAAAGCAGAGTCCATATCATAAAAATTCTGTCCATCAGAATTGGGATAGCTTTAGATGCTTGTGTACGTCAGCTCCTCTGGTACACAATCGTTATGTGAGTCACTAGCGTGCATCCTCTAATACCTGCCGTCCAGAGCGTTGAATATAACTGCCATAGTAGACCTTTGATTACAATGTATTACACAGTCGCGTTTCTTATGAGAGCTGGGCTTGGGTAGACCCGTAATCCGTACTGACAACAAAAAGTGGGGCGGCTGAAAATAACGAACACTCTGGCAGAGTTGTATGGCTGGTAGGTTGAGTTACTGACAGACTGAATGAGTCGGTGTTTTAATGTCGACTTTAAGGCCGAAATGACAAAGTCACCTTCAGTGACTGGGATATAAAAATCAGCAACTAGGACAATCACATTCCAAAAGCGACGTAGATTGAACGACAAGGTTGTATGTTGTGATACGGGCCATGTCGATTGGATGCAGAGATGGAATCACGGGGAGCAGAAGAAAAGTACAGCATGTCACGGAAATGTGGACCCGGCAACAAAATCCAGAGTCCGTACTAAAGGGCCTACTCTAATTAACGGTCATAGCACGGACGTGGATGACACGTCTGAATAAATGTGCTTTTCCGATTGGCACAGGAGCCAACACCAATGAACAGGCCTGCCAACCGAGTCGGATGAGCGAACAGGCACAATACACTGCTGAAACCACAGCCAGAGTAAATTGGCTGTGGGTGGGGAGAGGCGAACCTGGATTTCCAGTGGAGTCGCTCGGCTTCATCAATCCAGCGTTTTGGCCACCACAATCTATGAGCGTTAACGCCTGACTGCTTATACACATCTTTTAGCGCATGAGAGGCGACGCCCGGCTGGGAATCAGCATGCGTCGGTGAGTGCAAATAGACGAAATAACAACATGATATTTCCCCAAACGGATCGTGCGATCACGTCAATCTTCTCACCAAACGCTGAATACTGAAATGCCACATTCAGGAACGAAACAGATTTACAAATTACTGAATGACTGGTCGAAAACTGTGCAGACTGTACATCTAAATGATTGATGACGGTTTGGGATCGATACCTTTATTCCACCGAAGGCCTTTCAGAATCGTGGGCTCTGGGTGGCTTGTTCGTTTTGTGTGTCTGTCTGACTGAGTTCGTATGTTATGTCAGGTCACACGTTTCTCGGTTCATTTTGCCGGGCAGTAGCCGCGCGCGGCTTGGTTTGGACGAGTTACCATGCTGGAGCTAGAGTACACTGATGGAACGCAAGTGAATGACGTGCGGGTAACGCGATAACTGAACAACGTTTCGAACTGGTTTTTCACATATGCCGCCTGTGGTTAAAATGTGGCGGAGATCACTAGGGCGTTTAATATGAAGCATGTGTGCGCGACCGGTTATCCGCACATCAGTTCGAAGGCTGACTGAAAAGTTTGTTGCAAGCGGGCAGTGTTCATGACCTGCAAAGAAGTGGTCGATCGCACACATCAATAGATAATTGTTTTGCCAGTGATGCTCTGCGACCTGTAAAAAAACAGCCCCCAAAACAACGTTCGTCAACTCGATCAAGAATACAGCACTTAAAAGTCCACCGTACACAAGGTGCTCAAAAGACACACGTATCGACCATACCGGAAAGTCCGATTACAGGAGCTTTGGGTGTCGGATACGGACAAACCTGAGTCAGTTTGCTCGTGGTATTTATCAGAAAAGGATATACGTTCGATAGTATTTACTGACGAAGCAATATTCTGTCTGAATGGATTCGTGCAGAAACCTCATTTCTGGCACATCAATAACCCTTGTCGGTTTGTTCCAATCGGACGTCAACATTGCCCAAAGGTTATGGTTTTGACGGGGTTTGTTAGAACCCGGATTATCGAGTCGTTCTTTTTTTGATAAAAACGTCGGAGGTATATCTCTATTCACATAGTCATTTACAAACTATGACATTCCTATCCCCGGATGTTACAGCAGAATGTTGTGCAAACGCTGGAGCAACTGAGTGTACTTGACTACGCTTGGTTTCAACAAAATGGTGCAGCATCACATTACGCGTTGTTTGTACGGGAATATCTGGATGAAACAGTCGGGCGACGGTGGATTGGTCGCGGCGGACTAATGGAGTGGCCCCACGGTAGCCTTGTACTACACCACTGGATTTTGTCTTTAGGGCTACCTCAAACACAGAGTCTATAGAGAATTTCTGTAAACACTGCACAGACACAAAGTGGTCATAAACTGAGAATGCAATACATGCTCTGAGACTAATTTTACAACGTAAGGAGAATGCTTTTGTGTAAACAAAACCACGTAGAGCATTTTGAGCTTCTCATATGAATTTACAGTTTATATACGATAACCTTCTTTTCTTCTTGCCTTTGTATGACGGTATTGTCGACATTTCAGCAGAACCGCACTCCCCCAGCATTAATTGACAGATTCCTATTCTTCGTAGGTTATTACCTCATTCAGATACCGTTTTGATTCATGTGTGGTGGAATACTATATATTAATTACTTTAACACATGATACATCAAGTTTTTAATCACAGATACGCGCTAACCAAGCGCGTCTATAGTGCTTCCTTAAGGAGTGGGCCGGCCGAAAGGTTTATCCGAATGCAAGGACTGTGATCGGGTTGTAAAGCAACTTACGGTCTCAATGGGGTTAATGGGAGGCTGCACAAATCGACCGGATAGTATGAAACCGTTTAATCTGTCGAATTGATCAGTCAGCTAACCAAGATTATCAGAATCACATTTCGATCTTACTAGAAAAAAATGTGGTAAGTGCTCAAGAAGTAAGTTTTGCAACGGATTACAGTTGTCTGTTGCAAGTATCTATTAACATGGAATATTACACCGTTAATTATGCGCATAACAGATAAGCCCTTTTTTCTACCACAGTTATCGCATTTGGTCATATTGCTCAAAAGTAATGGGAACAATCTATGTACGCAACGGGACTAGGTCATGTCTATTCTGGGGTTAATTAACTAGTGATTGGTAACTGTCGTACCACAATCACTAGGTCTAAAGTATAAATTCTAGTCAGAAAAACGGAATACAACAGTGTTGCGTTTTAACGAGACTGGAGCTCACATGTGGATTTTTTTAGGCGGATAGCTGAAAATGTTAACTGGATGCGAAAAATATGGGTGATGTTCACAACAATTTTAAACAAGCCTGAGGTCGAGTTTCAATCTACTCACTGGAACAATGTTGCCGGATAAGAGAAGACCAAACGTGACTCTGACCTGGCTGAGAAAGCCTGATGACTGAACAATAATTGACGGCTACCTGATGGTTACGCTATCCTCTCCCAAAATTTAATTTGTCTGAACAGTACTCAGACAATTTTTGGTGATCGTTCACAAGAACTACTCTATCTATTTTAAGGCGAACTCAGTGGAATGATTAGTAGGGTAACGAATTAGACTTGTGTTCTGTTTGATTACCAGACAAATTACAACACAATTGACGTTGAAACAGTAATCACGATGAGTAAGAAAAACGGTTAGTAGCGACTGCATGCCTGTATTCGCTAACAGTTACGTAATCATCGTTCCAGTTTGTAAGGCTGACTGCTTGTCAGCCACCAACCGTCTCGAACCCAGAGGTAAGGGCCGCACAACCTGGTCCTAATGGCCTTGGCAACGGTCACCATTCGGAATCTCACCACTACGGAGTGATTTCTGGTAAGCACAACTGAGAACAATGATTACGTAACCGCTAACGAACACACAATTCGCGTTCTCTATTGGCGAATTTTCTTGCTCATCCTGGTTACTATTGTCATATTTATTTTTTTGTAATTGACCTGATGATCAAACAGAAAATGAGTCTTCTTTACAACTCTATTGTTCTCATGACCGCAATGAAGATTTTCGAACGAACGCTAAACATTTCCATTCCGCGAGTACGTGAACGGGAATTTCAACTCCGGCTTTGTCGGGGCTACACAATTATATTCTAGTGGAGTGCGTACTATTTTCAGAGGTGCCCGTAGAAAATCACGGAAAACAAGACCATTCTTCTGGATAGATTAGTAGTCAGTTAATGTGACTTAGTTGATAAGGTCCTAAAGTAACTTTTTTTAGAAATCTGTTTCTGGAAAATTTAGTGTTTTGGTCGGGACTTCAAGAAATTTTTGCAAATTGCATGCTGAGCACATTTGATCTTAGCTTCCCTATTCAGATGGACTTTCGTTCAATCAACCCTTTTTGAAACGAAGCGCTAAAGCTGAGCTTCACTCATATTAGAGCTAATTAACGTTACATATTGTTGCCGCAACCGAGCACTGAACTCCGGTCCAGATTCTTCACAACCAACCTCGATTTACGAATTACAATACACCGACGCCATAATTAATTTGAAACCACATAACCAAGTAAACTAACTGAGTCATGGTAGCAAGGCAAACTCCGGCGAGAACGAAACCTGAATCCAATAATTTGTTTCGAATGGGGTCAGTTGAAAAATCAACCCGAATTCAAAATCTGCAGCTAAACGTAGGTATCGGCCAGTTTCATTATCTCCAGTCACCAACGTAAAACATTAGAATATATAGGGCATTCGGATTGCAACAACAATAGAAACAATCAACGATTGGGTTTACATGAAACAAGGACTGTTATCAGTCCCAGAGCAGACAAACTGCGTGAGTCAACAATTTATACACACACAGGACCGGACGGAGAATACTGATTAACACTGCCCCAGAGAAAGCAAGCAACTTCGGATCCCGACTACGCAACAGTACTTGAAACGAGTTGGCGGGGTCAACAACGTGACCTGTTTCCATGATGGGCTTTACAACGAATGAGGTCGAATGTCGTCTTAATCGCTCTGTTGTCAATGCCTGTTGCATCGTGGCGCGCACCGACCCCTCAGGCATATGTTCAACCATTCTTTGTCGTAG
>LOND01002855.1:51359-62852 GCA_014220965.1 Paragonimus kellicotti | reverse complement strand
GGGGCCGAGTGGTTGTGTCAGAGTGTGTGAGACTAACATTCAAAAGGAGGTAGAATTCAGGAGCGTTTCTCCGTTTTTACTGACGGATGCAGACAGCTAAAACGAGACATGGTCTGCCGACGTTGCCGTAGATGTATGTTTCAGTATGTGGAGCGGGCAATTGATTATTGAAAGCGGATGGAAACAGGGCAAAGGTCTCGAGTGATATGCAGCCTGCTAGCTTCTAGCCGCCTGTGGCGGTCGTGACGCACCAGCTTTTTACAGTTTATGTTGCACTTGACTCAGGCCATGTTAATGGG
Organism: Paragonimus kellicotti; assembly: GCA_014220965.1. Lineage (NCBI taxonomy): Eukaryota > Metazoa > Platyhelminthes > Trematoda > Plagiorchiida > Troglotrematidae > Paragonimus > Paragonimus kellicotti. Next base: position 62,553 of record LOND01002855.1, on the reverse strand, counting down.
AGATGGGGGGTGACTTTAGTCAACTAATTCCCAGAGTCGTGGGTCAGAATGGAGAATACTTCTAAACTATCGACCTCGGGACTGCCAGCAATGAGCAATAACAAGGTCATGAGACGAATCAACAGGGACAACTTAACGCATCATTTTATTAAGCACGGGCTTTAAACACCGCAGTAACACGGCTCCACGAAACCAGTTTTTCAAAAAATCTGTTGCTTTTTCTACAAAAAGAAGAACAACTTGAAATTTTCCGCTGTGGACTTCACGCAATCGTATGATCCTGCTAATTGCTGCTTATTACTTCTAGAACTCCAACGCAATCCAGTAAGTACCAGACAGAATTGAGATATACCACCACGACCAGTGTCTTCATCTGCGGCTGGATAGGCCAGTATTTTATAGCAGTCACCAGTAGTGAGAACCTCCATATTCGGTTTTGGACCTGTTAGTGTTCATAAGTGACTTACTCAGGGACGTAAGTGAGCCTGTCATTTACGTGTAAACTGCGCGAAACTAGTGAGGTGTCTTGCTGTTACCTCCACGCAGCAAGCCATGGGTGAGCTGTTTCAGCGGACTACCCGTAGGAACTCTCATTCAAAGCTGATGAACGAGAAAAATTATTGTCGACTGGCATGGATGTGTCACTTGTGCACATGAGAGAAGTCTGGATCCTTGTTGACAACCGAACTGTGGTGAAACTCAGCGACTTGGGAATCGACTTAGGCGCAAAACTCAGGGCCTCAGTATCACGTGCGGCATTCACTTGGAAGGCAAACCGGACGTCGTATCAGCTCGGGGATGGTCGCATCACGAGGTTCAGAGGCGTTGGTCTCCGTTTGCCTGGCGGAACTTCTGGGGGGTTGAGGTGCCACACGAAGAAATGGAGTCTGGAACTTGCAAAGGAAGATCAGACTGTAGATGCGATACAATGTACATTCACAAATGTGTTGATGATGTTCAAAGGAATTAACTACGTTAACAGGTTGAACTGGGGCAACATTATCCTAGTTGAAAAAGTGCTTACTAAAGATGATCTTACTGAATCCCCTCAGCGTTCACAGTTCTTGGTTGCAGGTTAGCAACTGACAGTTCTCAGTGAAAGTAAGCACTCTGATGACAAGAAATAAATGTTGTTGAGAAGTGAGCAGGAACGAAATCCTGAAGCCAATGTTTCTACCTCGAGCAACAAGCTCCTGCAATAAACTGACTTTCACGAGGATGGCGACCACCGCAGTGACCAACTTCCAGTACCATCTTGAGGTTTTGGATGCTAACTTTCCCGTAACCGGTGAGTCTTACCTGCGTTGTGGAGTTGCGTAGTTTATTCCGCTGGTAAAAAAAAATTTGTCTGTTTACGTGTGAATCCTATTTCACATTAGTAGCTTTAGTGGTCTCATATTATTTAATTTGCTCTTTTTCCAGCTCGATTTCCCATCCACTCTGCGGATTAACTTATTTCACTTTTGGAACAAGGTAACGTTTTTACAGTTATGAAACTTGACTGAGTCTATGTTGCAGACAGTCCTGGCGCCCAACCAGTATAAAATCGAGAAACATGCCACGCCAGCTGACCGCTTTACGGTAACAAGTTACTAACTATCCACAAACCAGAAAGCTACTACCACATCCAGCAGATTCAGATAAAAACATTGGTGGTAGCTGACGAAAATATCTCCATACTCAGTGAGTAGCCAAAAGCAAAATTGCGTCCCATTCAATTTTTCCCCGACGGTATAATGGAGAACCAAATGTTTTCACGTGCTGATTAGACGGCCACAGTCTTTCTCTGAGAGACAGTAAGTCGGCACATAATTCAAGGGAGGCTCTGGAAACTTATTCTTAAAACATAGTGCACAGGGTACAAAAGACATTACCACGGCTACCTTGAAACCGTACGTACGGATTTAGCCGCTATTTAGCTTGTCCCTTCTCTATCGTCATTAGATCGTCTGGAAAAAGGATCTGGAACCCCCGGGATGGAAGATCACGGCTGATCCAGCATGCTTTCCAAAAGCTTTGCCATTCTGTGGAGGCTTGAGATTCCGTGACCACCCATCAAGCTGTCCAAACAGTTTCAAGCTAGAGAACCCGGATTAAGGAGGGTGTTGACGATGGTCGATGTTGGCAACACGCAACGGTACGTGAATCTTCTTTTGACGTTGTTCACACAAGTATGATGTACCACCTGTGATCTCATGGCTGATATAGTTCAAAATTGACTGCAGCTGTCCCATTTCCATAGGCTTTCCAATCGGCCTCTGTCGAGGTGACAGGGCAATCTGATCACCACTGACAAACAAATGTGGGCTCAACATTCACTACACGACGATTTAGTCGTTCCTAATGTGAGGTTATTGGAGCGATTGCCTCACGAAAACATAGCCGGAGCTTAAGTTCAGGTCGTGGCAGTGGTATGCATTACTAAAGAGCTCTAACAGAAGTGAAGCTCGAACCTAATGCTTCTTTTCAAAGTGATCTACTGGAATGTCAACGGAAATGCGACCGATGTGGTCATCTGTGTGTGCTGTTCAATCCAAATTTTAAAAACTCTCTCACTACTTATCTGGTTAGAGAACTATTTCATCTGTATGAAGGCTGACTGACAAGGTTCAGTTATGCGGGGTCCTTTGGGGGATAGAACGTGATATAGCGTGCGAGTCTATCGTGCTACTGAAGCATTATGGCCTGTTTGGTGAGAGCGCTACGTAACCCTGTATCGGCCAACGGGTAATGCTGGCCTGACTGAAGTCTGTCACTGTTAATGGTGTCTTATGTCCCGGTGGACGGGTTTCAATCGAGTTATCTCATAGTGCTCGATTGATGATAATGCCATCCCGTGGTTTTATTGCGGATACGGTTATATAACACTACCATGGGCTTGAAGGTCACATGGGAGTTACTCACGTCATGACGTCCATCCAAGGGAAGTCTAGATTGTCAGACTGGTATGCGGCACGTGCTTTCAAAAGGCATGAAGTGCAGTGTTGTTATTAAGGTCTTGTTAACAAATGATAGTCCCCCCTCCTGCTGATCGCACAACGGTCGGCGGCACCTAGTTTACCGCGAGCGGTAAACAAGTTTTGGAGAGAAGCAAGCATTTGAAAAAGATGTGGTTGCATCTTGACTTATTTGAGAAAAACAACTACACATTTGGAAATAGCACATTCGATGTCAACAGGCCATCACTCAAAGGCTCTAACGAAGTTCCTCGTTCGTCGCGGTTTGCCGAAAGTTATATACAGCGAGGACAGGCCCAACTCCATAGGCACGGAATCAGAGCTGAGGGTAAAATTACTTGCCTTTAACCAAGACAAAATGTGTCAGACATTTTAGCGTTTCATGTTATCAACTGACAGGAGGAGCTGAGGAACTTGGCCATACTACACACTCAACACGTAGCCACTTGGGTGTTCGGAAACCATGATGGTCAATGTTTTGGTGTCAAAGTAGCCATTTGGTGTGTTCGCGTCCTAAGCGAACGATTTCCCAGGTATACGCAATGCATTCCAAACACACAATCAGAATACAAATAACTTCAGGAGAACGAACGTATAATATACGATAATTACAACGGGTCTGATTCAACAATAAACGACGGCGATATACAACCAGTCACTAGTGGAGTTATCCAAGGAAGCGTCCTGGGACCGTTACTCTTTCTTATGTATATAGACGACATATGTCAAGTTATCCAGCACGGCAAACTATTCATATTTGCCGATGACATCAAACTTGTCTATACTGTTCCTCCTGGCGATCTCACTTTTTGTTTAGGAAATATACGGAACGACTTCATGTCATTAGAGTCTTGGTGTCAAACTTGGCTGATGAAATTTTCAGCCAATAAATCCACCATCGTTGCACATGGTTGCCATATACCAGAGGACTTTATAAAGCTGGATGGCCATAGCATTCCAACTTCCAACTCAGTCCGAGACCTGGGTATACGTTACTCAAACTCATTCAATTTCTCAGAACAGGTATCTTTCCTAGTAGGTAAAACTAGACGAACGATTGGTTACATTAAGCACTCATTCACTCTTCCTGAAGCTCGACTACACCTTTATAAACTATGCGTACGACCTCAACTTGAGTACTGCACGTTCATATATTGTCACCTGCGCAAGTCTGATAGGCTAGCTCTGGAAAGTCTCCAACGTGCATTCACGAAAGGTTTACTAGGTTATCCGTCTTCTCTGAACTACAGAGAACGTTGCCAAACGCTAGCACTCGATCCACTTTGGCTACGGCGACTCAAGCTGAATCTTGCACTTTTGTATAATCTAGTTCACGGCAATACATTTACCGACAACTTCGAAATTAGCTTAAAACATAGCTCAATGTACAACCTCAGGAACAAAAATATACATTGACAGCTTTTAAATCCCGTAAGAAGCTGCGTTCAAATTTCTTCCTAGTGAAATACTCCTACATTTGGAATAAACTTCCACATGCAGTTAGAGCCAGTAAGAATATACACCAATTCAAACGAAGCTTAGAAACCTTCCTGACATTACCGAACGTTATGTCCATTTTCAAACTCTGCCTGCATGAAGACGATATTTTTGAAAACGGACCTAATAACATCTGAGTGGAAACCTGCGTCGCGTGATACAACGTCTAGTACATTCCGAGCAGATCAAAGCTATCAATTTCACCATCGGATGTATTTATATAGATATCGAAGCTTATTACTTCATACCTAATCATAACCAACTGTGTATGGTTATTGATCATTATGCAAAGGCTGTGCACGCTAAAACTGTTTGGAAAAGAAAATACACTTAACCTGTTCGCCTCATACGGTTACATTCAAATCTTACGTTGCCACCCATATTTCCTGTCCTAATGGATCACTTGACAATCTTTCTATCATTTTAAACATTCTTTCCATTCCATATCTCGGACGCGTATATCAAATCGACATCAGAATTCGGCTGTAATCATATACTTAGAAAAGCCGTTAATCAATCTCTTTCAACGTTATACGATAACAACTGTTCGGTAGTGCTATATATTTTATTAGATGACACGGAATTATGAAATTTTATATAAAGGTTTAACTAGAAAATCACATATTTCATTATTCGTCATACTTCACATGACCATTTTCCGTTTATCACGTAATTTCGCTTTTCATTCCTGATTCCACAACTGCATCTGACGCGAGAAAACATTCCACTACGTCCGGACACTCAAAATCCCGTATTGGTTGGACAACTCGCGAGGTCTGTGAAATTTCGTCAATTTTGAGAACATAACGAAGTCCAGTTCAGAGGACCGCCCACTTCTTCGCAAAAGTAGAGGCTTTCTGATCGTTCCCCATCGCGACAAAATTTCCTGCACATTTTTCCGGAACCAACTGCATCAAATAACGGCGGAATTCTTCGACCGGCCACTTTCTCCATCCTCAGATGACGGATTTCTGGCATGACCTTGACCATTAGGTCAGTGTTAACCTTGTGAGCCAAAAATTGATGTAACTACTCAGCATTTTCTTCGAACATGGGAAAATTTTGAAACTATCATTTTCGACGCGTGTGTCCCAGATTCTTTCTCATAAACTTGGATTTTTCTCTCTTGCTATGTCTGTTTCGTTATACTATTCACAAAACTGGTGTATTGTACAATTATTAATTGTGTGTATGGAGTGCATTTATGCATGTAGCGATAAAATGTGTAAATTGATCACGCTCATTTGAGCGTGTTTCTCACAGATGCGTTGAGAAATATACCATTATTATTATTATTATTATAGGGTGGCTAGGGAGAATAAGAGTCCGACCATCGATCGCGCGGGTAAGCCGGAAAAGTGTATATGAGGCCATTGGCGCGCATAGGCCTATAATAATGCCAAAACAAATGCGATTTGCAAGCAGTGGGTAAACAAAGATCCTTACGATCCCATGTACAATGTGAACTAATATTTTGGGAAGAATTTTACACATCGTACAGCAGGCAGACCGGGGTTATCTCCAGGTCACTACAGCTGTATACGCTCAGCCTATAACAAAAGTCGTGTGTCTGGAAGAAAGCTGGTGGCAGCGCTTCCTGTGTTTATTATTTCCCTCTTTGCTGACTATTCTTATTGCAACTGAAATCCTCTCGGTAGCAAATGTGGACCGTTTTTGTGAAGACTCACAATCGTCAGAATTACGCGCGCAACCAATTGCTCTTCCGGCGAACAGTTCGCAACAATTAGCTCGACAGCCCAGTCAACTACTTCTTGAATAGGTTTATACAATCTGCACATTTTGTCGTATAAAATGATCAGACATATTGTTGCTCCATGCTCCTAACTTACCCGAAAATCATCCGTCAGATTAATCTATTAAATGTAACTGTTTTTTCGTATGTTTCAACTTTTGTTTATTCTGAGACAAAATGCCGATAAAATAAATGCTTACCTTTTGTGCATTTCTCTAACAAATACTCGTGAGTATGTGGCGTGTTGATCTTGATGTAAATAACTTAGTTTGCCTTAGTTGTGCTTGACGCCTACAGCTGAAATATATTTGCGTTTCCTCAACCAACAAAGACACACAGGTCATTTAAAACTTTCGAGGCAGTATACCGACGGATCGACAAAACATCATTTATAAATCAGCTGGTACACGCTCATTCCACTAAATCGGTGCAGCAAGGAGCCAGGTCAGCAGCGGTAAGCCGCAACAGCGAATAATTATTATTCACTGTCCTACAGTGAAGCAAAACCAATACACATACTAGTATAATGAGCTCGAAGTAAAGTAAGGTCATATATGTGAATGAAATGTTCTGAAGAATACCAATCGTGCGATATGGAATAGACGATAGATATTTTCAGTTAATGGCCTTTGAAAGACATTGAAAAGTGCATCAGTACCGTATTATTGGCACTTCCGAAGACATTGGCATTGAAACTTACCATTAATCCATATATACGTTAAAACTATGCAAATTTATCTATAAACTGGACGGTAAACACATTTGATCGAATACAGCTTCCAAGCAGCCTCCTTCAGAACGAAGCATTACACTCCAATTTACCTCAATGTTGTTTAGTCTTGTCACGGCCTTAGTTAAAACTCCAGTCACGCTTTCTTTAGGAAACTGTTTCAACCATTCGATCCACTTCTTCACATAAAGCACAAGTGAGTAATCATGCAAATGTTAAGCCATGTGGCAGTGCAACAGCTGTAATCAGTTATCAGTGATATTCATGTTACATAAATTACACTCCCCTACTAATCATCAGCAAGCGGCCGTATCTGTAATAAATGGGATGATACTCTTGAGAAGTGACCTCCATATCAAACGAAAATGCAGCTTTCAATGTATGCTGGAAATTGATTACCTCAAATTATACTGAAGATACAACGGAATAACAGCGCAAACAAAAACGCTCCCCAGAATTTAGTTATTTATTGGTACAATCACCCGTTAACAAAGGCCTTGAGCTAGATATAAAGTATTACCAGTCAGGTGACTGCTCACTTCAGCATTTATGCAGAATGTCATGTGGGGGAAAACTGCCCTGAAAATGTCAAACTTCAATGAAGAACTCGAGGCGAGAGAGCTCAAAATAATATAAATGCAGGGACGTCAATGACTGGGACGTATTGCGGTCGCCAGCCACAGGGACTCCAATCGGACAGGCATCACATATCCAGGTTACTAGTTGAAACAATCGAACCGAACCGAACTGAAATGAAATCAACTGTAGTGGCTGTTTTCCCATTTTTGTGCCATTTCGTTTGACGTGGTGGCTCCATGCACTGAAAGCGGACACCTAGGGTAAAGCCATTTTTTGTCGTTGTCAACAGTCCATTGGCTCAAAAAGTGTGAAACCGGAAAGTTGATTCCTTTTGTCGGGGCCGTCGTTACCAATTCGTCCCACCGCCTCACTAGTGCACTGGACATCATCTCTTATTTACAAGGACCGCTTGTCTTCAGTGACTAACGTCTTGTCTGTTCTACCCATCGGTTTATTATTATAAATAAAACGTAAAATTCTGTTTCCACATATCTACCATAGTTATTAGCTCCTGGTGTAACAATTTTGGGGGACTTGAGTATATTGGTCTTGATCATTTTGCGTGTCAAATGACCGTTTGCAACCGATGGAAGTGGTGATCGTTTTTTCAGCAACACCAGTTGAAAAGCGCCATCCTCGAAGATAAACTGACAGAGGACGCTGGTTTGCGTGAATGACGCAACAGCAGCTGATACCGTACCAACTCATAGTGTTCCCAGTTGCTACTGCAGGACCAATGTGGATGAAAATATTGCAGCAATGCCCCCTGCAGAAAAAGCCCTGGAATACAGACTACGTGCATTCTTGGGTATGAAGTCATAACTGGCCTGCCTAAATGAGTGTGCAGTATTCATCGTTTCTGGCAATGAAAGCAGCAGTGCTTGCTGAGGTGCAGATAGTGAATGTTCTGCCAACCTTGAAGCCTAAGCTGTTCCCAACGGTAAGTTGGTGATACCAGACTGTTCGCTACGAAATCTTCTCTAAGCGACCAGGCTAGGCCAGCTCTGAGTGCATTTATCTCTCCAGACCTCATCAGTTGGATTTCCGCGAACAGCATGTACACCAAAGCCTCCATAATGTCGCGCAGCTTTCCCGTTACGTTACGTGGTGAGCTAAACACACACGGAGTACCCGATAAACTCTTCACGTAAAACCCCTGCCGGTGTAATGTAATATGAAAGGCATTTCACTATACCATTCTTTGCATGGACAACAGAGTCACCCTCAAATAGGCCAAAACTATGAAACATCAGGCTTCCAGCGGAACTAAAGTTCATCATTTCCCTCCTCGGCAGCGTCACGCGTACTTTCGCCAGAGGCATGAAACGTCGTATCCTTGCTGCTGTGGCGGCTATCAGAATCCAGCTGGAAAGCCCTGGTCTGTGCGCACTGAAATCCTTTATTCAGGTATTGGTGTTACCATAGTCTGTCGTTACTGGAACAACTGGCACGACGCTGTAGTAACCATACATATAATCCTCTAACAACACTAGGTTCACATTGTATTAAGTTCCACAAGTCCGGGCTTGGCAACTAGTGTCATGCTCACAGGGTTGTGTTTGGTCTGGATATGACATCGAAAACCAATCTGTGTGCCACGCTTTGACTTGTAATGAAATATCCAGGTATATTCAAACGAGTAAAAAATATTCCATTAGCCCCTTCTACGCGAATATCAGGTAGCATCGATCCTCCCGACCCCCAAGCTGTTACCAAAGTATTCACGCCGTACTGTTCGGTGGCGCACAACATTGCACTACGGAATTTACATCTTACTCTGCCTCCGTGAAACTTTCGACAACCAATTCTTGCGCTGACTTTTCAGTACCAGTGTTTAAAGGCTTCTTATCCATGTGTAAAACATACGGTGCAATGGGTCCAAATGAGATCCATCGTACAACCTCCAAAGAAGTAGAAGTTTGCCGTTCAGGAAGTCTTTACAAGCACTGCGGACTGGCATTCTACCTACTGCTGAAAATGAAGCCGCGTTTGCACCAATATTTGAGGTGGACGATTGGCATTCCCCAGCTAGCTACCTACCGGTCAGCCTCCCTAGTATTTCACGCAAGATAATAAAGCTCCTGTCAAAACACGCCATTGTCATACCTCTTCTACGGAAGAACTTTGTCCCTCTATGTAGGGTAGCTAGTTCCTTTTCCGGTCAGACGTAGCAAGTAAGCTCGTCTCCATGGCTAGCGTGGCGGAGATCAAAGATAGTGGTCTTATCTAAGGTGTTATCTACTGTTTCTCCCTGGCATTCGATTATGACCAACGAGATCCATTTTGGTAGAAGTTTCATGCATGTCTCATCAGAGTGAGGTTCTTCACCTGATTGTTTAACTTCCCAGGTTGAGGACTTTCAATGAATGCGGTAGTTCTTCAGGAGTCAGTGCAAGATCATCCAATATTTCTATTTACATCAGCGACCTCTTGGATGAGGTTTCTGGTGACGGTCATCTCTAAGTTGTTAAACTGTACATTCCAGTGCATCGCAGACAGATTTTAACACGAGTGAGCGGTGCTCATGCGGTTACAGTCTCCTCACGAATGACGGTAAGTTCGCACAAGCGTCACTCTGCCGGACTCTAGCAACTTACCCAGCGAAGTAGGCGTCAGAAAAACCGATCTGAAAAAAAACCGGACAACTGTACTTTAATCAACTTATATTTCATCCATCAACACGATACGGGTGCCAAAGAGACGGGTTGCCTTTTGCAACGATAATACTGAACTTCCCCCGGTACCCGCGATAAAGCGCTTCGTGCACATCGGCTGATGCTTGACTGACGCAGTACAGCCACATATACTGGCTTGAACAAAGACATTCTAGTCGTTGAATTTGCTCAATCCGTTAATTGCAAGCTGTTCAGCGGCCTTCAGCATGTGGCTTATGAGTTGCGACGTGGAGCGTTTCCACGACTTGATGAGGATTTGATTTTTATACGTTTTTTACCTATCACTGGACCGGCTTGAGCAGCTAGTTGCTTCAGCAACTGGATGCTACTGACAAGCCTTGGCCAAAAGCCTTGCATATTCCGCCATCAGACGAACCATGGACAGCAATTTTTTCCTGAAGTGTCATCACTCGCTAGAACGACTTTTTTTGAGGTCCGCAGTCACCTCTCTTGAGTTCTTTCAAAACGCTTTTAGTTTCCAGTTAACTCAAAGTCTTGTGAGATCAGATGTTTTGGTCCCCCAACCAAAAACTTGTGTTTGCAAATACACGAGCATTCGGGCAGATTGGGTGTCTAACCCACTGGTTACCGTGGGGGGCCACTGGGCAACCTTCGAGGCTTTTCTTTACAGGTCAGTCGAAGAGCATTTGTCTCCAGGACGTGTTTGGCCGAAGAAGGTGGGGAACTAGTTGCGATGTAATACCCAAAAGCTCACGACATCCAAACAAGGCTTAGAGTCTGTTTCACTGCGACGGCGCTGAGTGGGTCTGCTTGTAACACGCGACGGCCTGCAACAGACCTTACGACCGAGCCGTCTTCGGGTGAGCCGTAGACAAGTGAAGATCACCAGATTCGAGACAAGACCGGGGCGAGGATTCTACGGTTCTATGTTAAGTAACAAAATATACAAAAACTGGCCACATATCCCGGTTGTGACACTCGTTAATCATAGCAACAGTACGGGGCAGGTGCACAACTCAACTGTTCATATTTGAACAAGCGC
>LOND01002854.1:12879-24567 GCA_014220965.1 Paragonimus kellicotti | reverse complement strand
TCACCGCCGGGACTGCCACGACTTTATTGACCGTAATCTCATTGAGCAGTCTGAAGCCGACACAAAATCGAACTTAACCACTGGGCTTCCTAACCAACAAGACGGGGGAATTGAACGGGCTATCAGCATCCTCAATGATTTCCTCCTTCAGCATGTCCTTCACTTGTCGTTCAATTTCCGGCTGTAGGTGTACAGGAGTTCTTCTGGGGCCGAATGGTCGAAACCGGTCTGGCTTAATGGAGATTTCGTGTTCAATCCAGTCACAATAGCCATATGGATCCTGATCCGTAGTGAAAAGTTTTCGGAACTTGCGTATCACTTCATTCAACGACCGGTTGTCACAGGTTGGTATTGCTCTGTTCGCTTCAAGTTGTCCAAGTTGGGGTCTGCGTTTTCTCACCAATGGAACCACACCATACTTCGTTACGAGTTCATCATGCTTCAAATCAATCATGGCCTCAGCGCGGTCAAGAAAATCCGCTCCCAATATGGTCTGACGTGCGTCGGGGGAAACGACGAAAGGTTGTTTGACTACGTGACCATTGATTCGGACATCATATTCTGCCAAACCACTAACTTTCAGAGTGAACCCACCGACTGTTCGAACGACCATCGTACACGGCTGAACGATCTTTCCTGGCCTCGGCCCAATCAATGAAATCGCGGCCCCAGTGTCAATCAAACAACACTCCGAGCTACCATTGATTTCTAAACTAGCCTGAATTGCCGTTTTATCAACTGCCCCGATTACCGGATCTCCCTTCCCAGACAAAAGACAATTATTGAAACGTTTATTTAAATGTGGCTGTTTCTTGCCAAGTGGCAAACTCTTTGCCAGTGCCCACGTCTTCCGCATCTATAGCAGACGTCGCTACGGTTATCCTCCTTCCTCACCTTCAAAGCCGCCACTTCCTGAGTCAACTTTTCCACTGCGCATCGAAGTTCACTCAGTTCACTTTGTTCACCTGCCTTCAACTCGTTGACTGTCGGGGAGGTTTCTGCCAGCAGTTGTCGAGCCGCATCAGCCAGCTGTTCCAATGTCATCGGATGCGCAATGAGCGCAACTCTGAGCTGATCCCGGACTGTTGGTGGCATTCCCTCCAAGAACTGGTCTGTCAGCATACGTTGTTCTGAATCCTGGTCCAAATGCGGCAGGGCTCTTGACAACGCTGCCCGCAGTGACACGGCATACACAAGAGCGTCGCCTCCTGGCAGTCGGCAGGGCTGCCGAACCCGGCGATCAGCGCCTCCTTCGCGGCGGCCCACTCCAGCTTCGCGGGGCCCCTTCGCGCCGCCTCCAGCACCGCCTTCGCCCTGCCCTTGAGCAGCATCCGCAGGGCCGCCAGCTTCGCCCGGTCGGTCTTGACTCCGACCGCCTCCGCCACGTCCTCGAAATCCTCCATTATCCGGGAACAGTAAGGGATGGAACGTTGTGATACGTCTTGAAGCTTGTGTAATAACACGGCAGTAAGACCGTACGAAGAAGCATCATAAGAAAGTATGATTGGTTTTTAGGGATCATAGTATATAAGAATGCGTGTTCGATTGTGTTAGAGGCAGTTTCCTGAAACTGGGTCCATCACCAGCTCTTGCCCTTTCGCAAAAGCTGAAGGTGATTCGCTGCGAAATGTATGAATCGAGAAGACTCTCACCAGTCCTAAAAACGACCGAAACCTGTTCATGATTTTAGACGGCGCATCTAGTAGTTGCAAGACTTTCTTGGACAGCTTTAACCCGAGGTAATTTACACTGGGTACCAATAATTCCCAATTTTTTCTTCATCTTTACAAGATCTGCGTCTGACATTTCTTTTAAGACCAAGTCCAAAGTCCGTAAATGTTGTTCAGTATTAAATCCGGTTGTCTGAATGTTATTGTTAGGAGACGAATTCATCGAAACAATCTAATCAGGCTATCGGTGACGGCTGACGAAATCATCCATCAACAAAGCACTGGCGTGCAGGTCGAACCAACCAGGAGGAGGCGTGAAGGTGAGCGTGGGTGTCGCGCTAGCCCGATGGACCAATCAGAGCGCAACGGCTATGGAATTGGCCCTACTTGGCCACTTAATCGCGAAGTGGCCTAAACAAGCGAACAGTGGTTGAACGCGTAAATGGCCATATTTGGCAACTATTTCATGCTATATATTTACATGCATTTCATTCATTTGTCGAACTTGAAGTAGGCAATACAGCGTGTTTTTCCGCAGTCGTGTTCTTCCTGAGTCCGCGCAAGTAGACTGGGTGAAGCCGCATAGCAGGAATCCAGGATAGCATTCAAGTCGTAATAGAACAATTGCAGAGGAAAGGCGCGATATAACAGTTATGAAGGTTTGCAGACGTATTGGGCATGTCTTCAACAAGAGAGTCAATGTTACGTTGAACAATAGCGGAATAAAAAGATAATTCCAGATGGTAGGCAGATGTAACGGAACAGCCTTACATGAGCGTTTATTGTAGTGCGCGGACGTGGATCTCCATCTAGTTCGATCTGTTGGTATGTTTGACTCAACTCCAACTTTTTCCAGAGTTCATCCCAGATGAGGATGCGTATTGTTTCAACTTTTGGTGAGAGATAGCGATCTAATTAGAACACTCGCTTGACAGTTTTTCTGCAGTCACCACGAATTCTGACTGAACCGTCGGGTTTCGATAGGCGTGCTAGCCAAGAACCCGGATGGCGCAAAGATTGTTTATTCGGTAAACTTATACATGGTGTATACGCTGCAAGACCACGACAAACAAACACTCATTTGCATGTAACACTGGTCCAAGGACGTCACGGTTGTCCATGACCAGTTCATGTATGAAAAACACTATTTCATGTCAAGGTGAACTCTCCGTTACTTCAAAACTGAATAATTGCTCACTTCTCACTACCGAGTAGTAGCGTGAGTATTAATAGTGGCGATCGCTTGTCCACAATATGCCGGTACCAGTTTACAATAACCTGAAACGGGTTCAATCGTACCATTCTTTTTGACGAGCCGCATCTTCCATTTTCGACCTTATTACGAAGAGCGTACGGCAGGATCCGGGCCTTCCAGAACTTCGGTATTGCTTTTCGGTTACAGCAGTGAATATGTGTAGTGACCAGCGGTCATGTGACTTCTCTAAGGATCCCGGCCGCAACCATGCTTTCCCGCTTGTTTGTTCTGTATGCTACTAGGCCTGATATGAGCTCAGTGCCACTTTCTTCAGTCGTGCAATTAATTGTACGCAGTAAACGCTTGTTCTTTTCCTAACGACTCATCTTCTATTCCATTCTTCAAGGTCGTTTAGCCCGAACCTTTTCGAGCGTTGTTTAACGCACTCGAAGGTTCCACGGTCAAAGCGAATATTTGATGACGCACTTTTCGCTTGGCGCGCTTTCGAGTGCCGCCGAGTGGGCGGTAGCCCACCTCGCGATTCTTTTCTTTCTTCTCTTGGTTGCTGCCGTTGGTCCCAGACTAGGCTAGAGCTAACTACTTATCATATTTCCAAACATTGCTGGAAATATACGGTTTGTTTCTAAACCTCAATGCGTTTCTGTAGTTCCGATGCCCTGTTGGGACTTAGTTTCGATGTGTTCTCAGAAAGGCGTTTTAAATTGTTAATGGACGAGGGTCTAGCGTAGGCCCACTTGTCCACTACAAATTGGTGAGCCTGAATACTAATCATTTTTCTTTCAGCACCTTCGCTTCGGTTCACTACAAGTGGTGAACCCCGATGACAACTTTTTTCAGAGCTTTTTCTTCGGTCACTACCACAAATCTGTGCACCGTACTATGAGGCGCTTTCTCTTTGATTACGATTCACTGCAGTTAAGCTGCGATATCGGATTACTAAGATTGACGGACCACAACGTTTTCGGTTGATTATAATTATCTGCACCTCGCCAACACAAATTGGTGAGCCCGACACATGTTCGCAGCTTTTCAAACTTCTTCTGGTCAAACAAATTCGTATGTGTATCCAAAATTGTAGGTAATTGTGACTTAATCTCATTTATACTAACATTTAGCAGCATACCAGGATGATGTTTCATCCATTCTCGACTAAGTACATTTGGATCGGGTACTTTTAGCACATGGGTTAAATATAATACGATTAATCAATTGTTATGGAACACTCGCACAGTAGGTACCGATAACACATTGTTTGGCCAATATAAAATCGTAACTGAATTTTAGGTGGGTCCATCTCTGGAAGATGTGGCAAGGCATCTGATATCAGGAGTGTAACGACCGATCCAGTATCGAGCTCGAATGCAACTTGTTGCTCGTTCACATTTAACGAAAATATGGACGATGTGTTCGACGTTGTTTCTAAAATCTGGTGATTGACTGTTGTATAGTTACTGCATTGAATACCTAAGTTTTCGTCGATTAGATTAATTGACCTGGAAGTAGACAACTTGCAAGCATTACCTTTGGTGGAAAGACTTGCACTCCTATTCGGGTGCAAGCTACATCAAGCTAGACAGGCAATGACAGCGGTAGGGGAGAAGGCGTGATTCCGTAGAAGTACATGCTACACTGTTGCGGTAGCGTCATTCTTATGTGCGCGGATGAGTGTGACCCTGACCGTTTGAAGCGCGACCAATCAGAACGCAGCTTGAGCCTCAGCACGAGTGTGGAGCACACTGGCTCCTTTGACGCGCACACAGCAGACACTTTCTAAATATGACCTTCCATTTGACAGAATCGACAAATCGAATTCAAATGTGGACACAGTTGGGTTTCAGTGATAGTCACCACAACAATGGCAGCAAAATTCCTTAAATGTTTGACGTGTCACCCGGTTAATATCGGTGTAATCTAGGTTCTACAAAGCAGAACTCTGCAAGTTTTTGACCAAATCAACACGTTGATACACGATATCACAAGATTTCTCTCACGTTAAGAGTTGTTCATCTTCGTTCGCGTTCTTTTTCATCATGAATGCCGGCAATAAGTCCTTGGATAAGCATCGTTTGTTCGACACAATGCTGTGGCATCTGTTTGCAGATACAGTCTGGAAGAGCAGAGAGAGGTGAGATGAAATCGTTGACAAATTCATCAACGCGTTCACTTATTGTATAGAATTTATAGTGTGCTGTAAAAACGTCGTCCTCCTCACATGCTGTCTGGTGATTCCAGTACGGATGGTCATTCTTGTTTGGGGTGTAATGGTAAGTTAGCAAAGTGCCGTTGTCCTTCCTGGTCGAGATGATGACCGAGTAATTTAATATTTAAAATACCATGCACATTCTGGTTATTGCCAGGCCTAGTAAGCAGGTGAACATAATTCGTAAAAGTGGTTTTCCACTGTAATCATCAGTCGGCAGTGGATTTTTCCGTAGCTAAGTTCCAAAATGAGGAAGGTGCATTGAAAAAAATTTGCCATAATCCAATAAACTTATGCTCATCGCCAAATTATGTTTGCCGCTCAACAGAATGCTAACAGACTAATAAAACGGTTTATTGCAACAACAAGCAGATACGTAGCAGCCAGTCCAACGTAAGGCAGTACGCACTGTGAGAACAAGAGACGTGTGCACGATTAGTTCCCATGGTCGATAAGATGGCCAATCCGATTGGTCGGACAACGCGAGTGAATCAGCCGATGACGCACCACGTTCATGACGTGACCGCAAGAAATCACGGCAAACAACATTTTTCCCCACACTTAGATGTCGTCCGCGCATATCATCATATTCCTGATCCGGGCCTTCCAGAACTTCGGTATTGCTTTCGGTTACAGCAGTGAATATGTGTAGTGACCAGCGGTCATGTGACTTCTCTAAGGATCCCGGCCGCAACCATGCTTTCCCGCTTGTTTGTTCTGTATGCTATAGGAGGCCTGATATGAGCTCAGTGCCACTTTCTTCAGTCGTGCAATTAATTGTACGCAGTAAACGCTTGTTCTTTTCCTAACGACTCATCTTCTATTCCATTCTTCAAGGTCGTTTAGCCCGAACCTTTTCGAGCGTTGTTTAACGCACTCGAAGGTTCCACGCACTTTTCGCTTGGCGCGCTTTCGAGTGCCGCCGAGTGGGCGGTAGCCCACCTCGCGCTTCTTTTCTTTCTTCTCTTGGTTGCTGCCGTTGGTCCCAGACTAGGCTAGAGCTAACTACTTATCATATTTCCAAACATTGCTGGAAATATACGGTTTGTTTCTAAACCTCAATGCGTTCTCTAGTTCGATGCCTGTTGGGACTACGTTTCGAATGCTCTTCAGGAAAGGCGCTTTAAATTGTTAGTGGACGAGGGTCTAGCGTATGCCCACTTGTCCACTACAAATTGGTGAGCCCGAATACTAATCATTTTTCTTTCAGCACCTTCGCTTCGGTTCACTACAAGTGGTGTGAACCCCGATGACAACTTTTCAAGAGCTCTTTTCTTCGTCATCTCACCCACAAATCTGTGGCACGTACTAATGAGCATTTCTCTTTTGATCGATTCACTCTTGCTTCGTCATTACAAATTGACGGACCCATTCCCAACGTTTTTCGGTTGTTCTTATCTGCACTCCCAACACAAATTGGTGAGCCCGACACATGTTCGCAGCTTTTCAAACTTCTTCTGGTCAAACAAATTCGTATGTGTATCCAAAATTGTAGGTAATTGTGACTTAATCTCATTTATACTAACATTTAGCAGCATACCAGGATGATGTTTCATCCATTCTCGACTAAGTACATTTGGATCGGGTACTTTAGTCACATGGGTATATAGATAGATTAATCAATTGTTATGGAACACTCGCACAGTAGGTACCGGATAACACATTGTTTGGCCAATATAAAATCGTAACTGAATTTTAGGTGGGTCCATCTCTGTAAGATGTGGCAAGGCGCAATATACTCGTTTGAGCTGTATATAGAGACGACCGATCCAGTATCGAGCTCAAATGCAACTTGTTGCTCGTTCACATTTAACGAAAATATGGACGATGTGTTCGACGTTGTTTCTAATCTGTTGATTGACCGTTGTTATTGTTACTGCAGTTGAATACCCTAGTTTTTCGTCGCTTAGATTAATTGGACACTGGAGTAGACAACTTGCCGGAAGCATTCCCTTTGGTGGATGCTGTGAGACGGCGATGTATTATGGTTATGAAGACGACAGATGGCTTACTGTAGAGTCTACTGAAGAGCGAAGGATTCTGAGTCAGGGATTGAGAAGAGCTCGCACTTCTGTAGTCAAGTCGAGCACTTTGGATGTCACAGTGATCCGATGTTTCATATCTTGTTGCGGTAGCGTCATTCTTATGTGCGCGGATGAGTGTGACCCTGACCGTTTGAAGCGCGACCAATCAGAACGCAGCTTGAGCCTCAGCACGAGTGTGGAGCACACTGGCTCCTTTGACGCGCACACAGCAGACACTTTCTAAATATGACCTTTCTTTTGACAGAATCGACAAATCGAATTCAAATGTGGACACAGTTGGGTTTCAGTGATAGTCACCACAACAATGGCAGCAAAATTCCTTAAATGTTTTGACGTGTCACCCGGTTAATATCGGTGTAATCTAGGTTCTACAAAGCAGAACTCTGCAAGTTTTTGACCAAATCAACACGTTGATACACGATATCACAAGATTTCTCTCACGTTAAGAGTTGTTCATCTTCGTTCGCGTTCTTTTTCATCATGAATGCCGGCAATAAGTCCTTGGATAAGCATCGTTTGTTCGACACAATGCTGTGGCATCTGTTTGCAGATACAGTCTGGAAGAGCAGAGAGAGGTGAGATGAAATCGTTGACAAATTCATCAACGCGTTCACTTATTGTATAGAATTTATAGTGTGCTGTAAAAACGTCGTCCTCCTCACATGCTGTCTGGTGATTCCAGTACGGATGGTCATTCTTGTTTGGGGTGTAATGGTAAGTTAGCAAAGTGCCGTTGTCCTTCCTGGTCGAGATGATGACCGAGTAATTTAATATTTAAAATACCATGCACATTCTGGTTATTGCCAGGCCCTAGTAAGCAGTGAATAAATTGGTAAACCAGTGGTTTTGCCACTGTATCATCACGTCGGCGCAGGGATTTTCCGTAGCTAAGTTCCAAAATGAGGAAGGTGCATTGAAAAAAATTTGCCATAATCCAATAAACTTATGCTCATCGCCAAATTATGTTTGCCGCTCAACAGAATGCTAACAGACTAATAAAACGGTTTATTGCAACAACAAGCAGATACGTAGCAGCCAGTCCAACGTAAGGCAGTACGCACTGTGAGAACAAGAGACGTGTGCACGATTAGTTCCCATGGTCGATAAGATGGCCAATCCGATTGGTCGGACAACGCGAGTGAATCAGCCGATGACGCACCACGTTCATGACGTGACCGCAAGAAATCACGGCAAACAAATTTTTCCCCACTTAGATGTCGTCCGCGCATATCATCATACTCTTGTTAAGCAAGACCTCATTAAAAAGCTGTAATCATTACAGCAATTTGTCTTTTCGAGCTTACTCACATGTCATTTGGTTTGCGGAACGCAACTCAAACATTTCAACGGCTTATTCATTAGGTACCTAGCGGTTTTGATTTTGTTTTTCCGTACCTGGATGACTTACTAATTGCAAGTAACAATAAGCAAGGACATTTGAATCATCTTCAGTTGATTTTTGAACGCTCAGAAATCTATGGTATCGTCTTAAGCTCCACCAAACTCTCGTTTGGACAGCCTAGATCACACTATTGATTCTAGTGGCATCATCCAAACGCTTGATAAAGTAAAAGCGATTGTTGATCTACCACCCCCATCCTCCATGAATCGACTTCGCCGGTTTTTAGGAATGGTAAATTTTTACCGACGCTCCATTTCCGACAGTACTGCTATTACGCTGCCTCTAACCATTCGTGCTCGATGGACAACATCGGTGCTAGATGAGCAGCCAGCAGAAGCCTTTGTGAAAAGTGAACACGTTCTAGTTAATATCATCGTTCTGAGTCACATACAACCCAACCTAATCCTTTCCATATCAACAGACGCTTCAAATTCTGCCCAGGGAGCCGTCCTACATCAGCCTGTGGATGGAATATTACAATCAATCGCACTTTTCTCACGTGAACTGTACCCCGATGAGACACGCTATAGTATCTTTGGTAGATAGTTGCTAGCTATTTTTCTTGCCATCAGACATTTTCAACATTTAGCAGAAGGCATAAATACTTATAGTTATACAGATCGCAAACTATTAGTATAGACACTTTCTACTAAATCTGCGAAACATTCCCCCAGAGAAACTAGTCATCTAAATTAAGTTTCTCAGTTTTCGACCGACATTCGTCTTAAATCTGGCTCGCTCAACGTGGTAACAGATGCGTTATCCAGATTTAATATTGACGCCTTTTACGACCAACTTCATTGAGATGGTTGAGGCACAAAAGGACTACCCGGAATTGTTGGAAGATGCGCGATCTACCGTGCTCACAGTTCCTCTTCACGACTCCGCAGGCACTATTGTTTCTAAAAATCTTCACAAACCATTCGTACCACTATCTCTTTGTAGAGCAACTTCTAACGTTCCTCACAAATTGTCAAATCCTAACGTACGCACCGCTGCGAAACTAGTTTGTGATCGTTTCATATGGTCCAGTATAAACACAGAAGTTCTCGAGTGGACGAGGATCTGTATCCTGTATCAACTTTCTAGAGTTACTCATCATACAATCATCACAATCAGTAAATCCACGTTTCCCGATACCAGAATTAGCCATATTCACAGACCTTGTTGGTCCATTGCCAGCCTCGACAGCTCGAGGTTATATCTACCAAAGACACCACCACAACCGTCATCATTCACACGATTTCATAAGGATGGATGTCTTTGATACCACAACCATTATTACAACGGACCGTGAACACTGTGAATCGAAATTCTTCCACGTTCTCATAAATCTCATCCATGTGAAACATTTCAGCACAACTGCCAAGTCAATGGCCTCATTCCGTTCATTTGGTTATTGATTACCGGATTTTGACTATCAGACTTCCGATCAGTCATTTGGTTATTAGTGGTTACCGCCTAACCTGCTATTCCTCTATCCTATTGGACCAGAATTGGCATTCCGAATTATTGAAACTTAGGGTTGACAAATTTCTTCTCATACTCCGACGTTCGCACACTTGCGCTGACCATTGTTGTTTATCAGTAATCCATTTTTTATATGAATTCGGTCACTCACGCTTATTTCTTCCTTCCAAACGCGCTTTCTTCAAATATGGGAGGAAGGGTGCTCTTATCGATCGCACTAAGATCTCCGTGGCAGGTGAATGCTTTTGGTCGCCTGCAGTGTTGTCGTTTATATGCAGTACATGTATGCCTCACTCAGTCACGTGCCAGCTCATTAGAAGCGGTTAGGCTGGACGGCCTTTGGTGGAGTCGTCAACTGTACTTGTACTTTCTCGTGGTTCAGCATCAATGACAAGCAAGTGGTTGGCCACAGTAAACATCAGCAGTGACTACGTGGACTATGGCGTCGTTTGCAAAGCGAGACGAGAGCTGGACACTTTCCTGCGGTGATTTATATGGCCTCGTGGTCATTTCACCATATTCGTACTGTAGAATCGTTCTTGATAGTGCTTCCATGAATAACCGACTGTTTGTCCGTCCCTCATCGATCGTCTCTGTGGCCGATCTCTAACGCTGAGCTTATGCACGGTAACTGATCTTCCAAGCTGCTATTGTCTGCGATGACCAGTCTACGCGAACATTTGAGTAGAAATTCTCGCAGAATAGATTCTACCCGTTTTCCCAGATGAACAAAGGTCAAACAGCTTGTACGACATTCAAATGACAGTAGTTTTGTTATCTCCGTGTCAAGGGTAGCAACCATTCCGTTCTCACATGATATTCCTCTTCGCACTGTGACAGCTCTAGCGCTTTTCCGAGATTGATAGGCGTAGTTTGAAATGTGGCGTTCTCACGCAGTGTGATTGTCTCTGTGTGTTGGCCAGTCTGTTGCACGGCTGCCCGAGAGACGGCCGACTTCCCGACCCTTGTGAGTGTTTGGTTAGCTACTGAGTCTCTGGTCCATAAAGCTGACAGTAATTGTAATCCATTTCGCACTGGCTTTGCACCGGTTTGACTTGCCCGAAGAATCCCGTTACCGAATCCTGGATTTTTGTAGTGTGGGTTGATTTCGCGCCAGCCAAAGTGGACGTTACAGCATGTTCCTCACTAACGGATCGTCGTTCAAGAATTCGGTGATCATCTTGATAGTTTAGCATCTACGTCCCTGACTTCTACTAAACCAAGTTGAGACAAGCACTAGACAGAGCACGCTGAATCTACATCTAATGAGCATATTGACAAGCAATGGATATGTGGGTATATATAAATAACGATGGTCTAGCACTGACTACTTATAACAAAAGAAGAGTGCATAGTCGAGGATTGAGATATATGATTAGGATAGACATAAGCATCGGAAGGATTGGAAGCAGACAAAAAAGGGAGACGCATGTACTAAGTAGTATAATGTCCGAGTTGGCAAAAGTACGGATAATAACACCCAAGTGTGCGCGGTGTGTCATTTATGTTGAAGAGGTAGGATCACGTTGATGCGATGAAGGGTTGCAGTGTAGCCCGTGTCCGGCTGCTTGGCACGCTTCTGACGTGTTCACCATCCGAGACGGGGCGTTGGAGGTTGTGTTAAGTTACTCCTCTGCGAGCTCTGCCACGTGCATGTCTCGACGCCACACACTTGTTGGTTAACG
>LOND01002854.1:0-12580 GCA_014220965.1 Paragonimus kellicotti | reverse complement strand
TGAGCCGTTATACCAGTCGCTACTATCATTTTGACCGACAACAATGCGATGTACTTTTGCCCATTAAAAGTACAGTAGGCAGTCGGTGAATTGTATGTATCTTCGTGACCTCGTTGTAACTACAAAATTTTCTTAGTGTTGTTTCTTGTCCTGTGGTATTAATGTGCTGGTTTGCTTCTTGTTGTTGTTGCATTGCGCAAGTGTCTGATGCTGTTGAGATGAGTAATTTTGGATATGTGCTGGTTTTAGTTGACCCAATGAAACAGTATTGATACTATCGCCTTTCTGTTTGGCTAAATATCTGGGATTGCGTTGTATCACCAGAAATGGATCTTCGTAGGAGGGTTATGAAATGGTTTAACGATTTCGTTTTGAACGAAAAACATGTGTATATTGCATCTTGTCTAAATGGCAAAACGACCGTCAAGTGTGTTGTCGCATATCAGGAGGCTGGACGTCACTCATGTGTTCCTTGAGACGTTGAACGTAGCTTGAAGGGCCGTTGTATTCAGTTGTTCCAGATGAGGATATGAATTGTCCTGGTAATCGTAAGACGATACTAAACACAAGTTAGACAGAAGAATGACTGATGTCTTGCTTGACAACTGAACTCATTCCTAGGGGACCAATAGGCAAGCGTTCTCTCTAATGCGTTAGATCTTCGTATGCTTTCAGGGCTGCTTTAAGTTGATGATTAAATCGTTCATTGGCAGAAAAAATGTAATACCTGCAGCCGATGGCAAAAGGAAGAGAAGAACGTATGAAAAATACAGAGAAAAGAAAATGGACATCAAGGCACCAGGGTAGGTAGACACAAGAGTGGGAGGGGCAGAGTGCAGGCGTACACAAATACGAGTGAACAACTATAAGCCATAAGAACACTGCTTAATGAAAATCGAAATGGTAGGAGAGTGGTCGCAGCGCCAAAAAGGGGATTTTGGGTCAGATTCCGACAGGGTACACCTATTTATGTAAATGCTGTAGTGTAGGTGATTTGGGGCTAGGATCGGGAACTGTGTATACAGGCAAATTCGAGAAGGAGCAATCTACTTTTCAGATAGTCGGCGAGAGAGCAACAGCACAACTGCCTGGACTGGAGACGGGTTTGTTTGACCACATGGGACCCCGAGAACGCGTACCACCATTGATGAACCCACCCCCGGTTATGACGTCCACGTCGATTACGACCGCGACCTCGACCTCGCCCACGGGGAATCAGATGAGGCTCGGGTATGGATTTGTAGGCGTACTGGGAGAAATTGGAGTCACCTCGTCTGTACCGCCCACGCGTACGTGATCCATATCCACTGAGGGTTGTCTCTGATTGGCAGACGACCTCCTGCCTACAGCCATTGCAAAACTGTTTATGGAAGTATAAGATGGAAAGATGTGCACACCGAGTATTGATTGGGAGACACCCACGTCTACACATAACACAATCAATGAGAAACAGTTACACACTAGGCACATGAACAATTCAAATGTTGAAAAATTACATAAACCTAGACAGGAACAGACTGCGCTCGAACCCAAAATTCAACAGCTCACACGATCGTCCTCGTGTGGGCTTCATAGAAGTTGTTATATGCATTAGTGTATGCATATATATTGATTAAAATGCACATAGTTCAGGCTTATCGAGATGGATGGGTGATCAATTGTTCAACAATGTTAAAACATGGTTGTAGATAAAATAAACTGCAGCCTAATAAACGGTTAAAATAGATTGATAAGTGGATTGCATCTTGAAGTTGTGGGGCTGGTTTATACATAATGTCCAATATCCGAGTGCAAGTAACTTTTTCACGGACGCGTAACGGCATGTACAATGACGCAGCTGTCGGCGTAGTAAACGATGCCCTAGAATTGAGCGGGGGCAGCAAAACACTTTGGCAAGGTTCACACGACGCCGTCCACACTTTGTAACCTTCTGTTGGCAATTGTATAATCCTAAAACTGTCATTCATCTTAACACTAAACGCTAAGACCGACTTAGTAAACTATCAGCGTAGTGCAGAAAGGACGACTGTCACTCATTGTAAATGCAATCCACAGCAAACCATCTCTTCTTATTCGGTGGTTACTCGTTCCGACTATCAGTATATAGTATTAAGATGAAGAAATTGCCATTAAGCAATTACGGAAAAGTAGTTAGATTTGAGACAAAACACCTTTCGCTACACTGAATAATGACTTGAAAAATATTGTCTGGATACAAAAATATTACGTATAATGCATACCAGAGTTTATTTATAAGTAAATATTACAGATTTTTACACACTAAAAAGCCTATAGGGAGCGGCGAATATCAACAGGCAAGGTAATCGGTATAAATCGAACAGAAACACAAATACAGTTATGGTAGTTCACAGTATCATAGATTATATTCTGTAACATTGTACTTATGTGATAATTCATATGTACACGTAGTAAGCTATGAACATACTATACAATTATCAATTGAATATGTGAAACAGATCAGCTTTGATAGAACAACCAAGATAATAAACCAGAGTACACACAAGCACAAACGTCTGCTTGTTTCTTCATTGTGGTTGAGTTTTGCGGCTGACGCAAGTAATCGCCAGGGTGAAAAATTTTAGCTCCAACGTATCAGCTAATCTATCAAACGCCTTAAACGTTCGTCATCCATGCCGCCTGTAGAAATGCATCGCATAGCTTGTATTCTGAAGTGCTCTCTGGCGCTGTCTTTCTCTCGTATGGTGGCCTATTCAACTAAGCCGACCTTGACTTGTTCAGTGAGTTGTTCCTATTTTACTGATACGTCTTCCGTTTTATTTGCGCGCTCCCTTTTTGCGCCTATCCGTTACCATTACAACTCTTTGAGTTACCATATATTGGTCATTGTTATTATTTGACTGATTAAGCCATTAAAACTCCAAGCAATTCAGTTCATTCGAAGACGAATGTAAATTAAGTTGTGGGCGATGCCACTTTAGGTTTTTACTCTATTTTCAATCCGTAAAACTAGTCTCAAATTTATAGCGCACATGGACAAACTAACCGGGGATTTCGAGAATGGAAACTGTGTAAAACGAGGCGTTTCAACTGAAACACTACTTACAAAAACAGTCCACATTAAGAAATATGTGAACGCAATATTCCTTATTATGTCATGACTTTTAAGTAGAAAAGAAAATATCAATTAATGATGCGGGGCAGTGAAAGCCGTAAGGAAGCTGTCTTGCTGATGACGCCTTACTTTCACTTACAGCTCGGTTGTTTGTTTGCAAGGTGTAGGCGCCTTGATGTTGTATGTTTGAATATAGACGTAGCTATTTTTAGTAGTTAGGTCCACTTCCCCTCCCCTTCCTTTCTTTCTCCCCTCCTTACTAGGGTTTTCTTTCCTTCGTGGTTATGTGGCAGTTAAGCATCAGTGTGAAACACTGATGTATTGCTGTCTATGATGATGATGATGATGAATGAAACCAGGGGAAACGGAATTCTACCTGCAAAATTTGGAATAACTGAAAACAAGCTTGTTCGCTACACGTTCTTTTAATGTCTAAATCGGGTATTTTCATGCAACTGTTAATATCTGTTAATATCGTGCTGTCTGCAACAACAGTAGAGATGGAAATCCTGAAGGAGTGAAAGTGAAACAACACACTGGGGGCTTCTACAACAACAACAAACAACAACATACGATTTACGACGACGATCATCGAAATATGGATGGTTTTGTGGCTCCAACCACAAAGACACTCTTTTCCGTTGATTTACAACGTCAGACAGCTAGTATCAAACATTCGCCCAACCATTATGCATTCAATTATTAGGACGTGCAAGCACTATCTGCCTCATAACGGCCGGAACAGCATGTCAATCAATCCATTCTTGTGTTCTCCTAAGTCGCATTAGATCATTGATAGGCCGTTAGGATATACCATCTGGCAGGTTTTTTTAGTACAGCTGTTGCTAGCAAATGCCATTAGTCCATCCATCGGATTATTTCTTTTATGATATGCGCGTGCTTAGAAGCCTACACTCATGATATGACGCATTTAATGAACCTGAGTATGTCGTTAGACAGGATCTTGTGTGTCGCCTCGAATTGCCCATTCTTGTTAGTTCGTATAAATATCCGCAGCTGGCGGTGCTCCTCTGTTCAGTGTGACCAGTCCATCTAACAAACGTGTTCAGTACTACCTAGGAGTTTTGACTCACTCCACAGATGTTCTGTCCGTCGCAGATAGACAGTGCTACGTGCATAGTGTGTCGTCTTCTTGCTTTCCCTAATAAGGGATAAGATCCACTGCTAATTTTAATAGCTGTTGATGTCCGCCAGCTAATACACTGGTCTGTCGGGATTGTCAGGTTATTGTCAGTTCCGACTGTATGTGACCACCGTTCGGGTAGCTTGAAATACAATGTTCCTACATAAGCACTTAACAATTATAACTGGAAGTGCTCAAAATAACCTGCTGTTGTGTGGCGCAGACTTGAAATCAGTTTCGGCGTGTTACGGATGCAGAACCAGCAGATGATGAAGACATGTAATGATTGATTTCGTCACGCAAACGAGCTTCCATTGATTCCGCCTGTTCGATGAGCATTTCGATAGCAGCCAGACGAGCGCACAAACTGGCAGTGGCCTCTTCGCCTTCCTGTTCTGTTCCTCTACATCGACTACGCTGGTCTGCTCTTGAGTCGTTTCGATGTCGTTCTCCACACGATGGGGATCATGTGTGGACGCTATTTTCCGGTCTTCAGCTTTGAGTTGCGATTTTAAGGCATGATCTGTCGTGCCCGTGATTGAATTCCTGTGCTCTCGTGGCTAGACGATTTGATAGGCGAAACGACAGTGTTTGGCTGGAAAAAAAAACGCGAAAACACACTTATGAGGTAGACAACAAGATTCAAAAGCTAGTTGAAACTATTCCACTTTTCGCATTGGTACGAACAATAACGGCAGATATTGAGAAGACAAACCCAAATGATACAGATTTACGGTTAGGAACAAACAACAAATGCCGCTATCGACATGAAAATAAAAAACAACTAACAACAGCACCAAAAGCAGGCTGAGTAACAAGAATCCAAGGAGAACGAAGTATAAAATTTAACCAATTAAGGTATACAGTATTTTCAAACCTTGATATCAAAAGAGAGTCTTAGTGCTGTGAACGGCAGTCTAGGATTGTTGGAAATCTCAATCCGATTTATATTATACTTGTGGGTTGGCCTGAATGATACAAGCGGATTAGGGAATCTCAGTTACTTGTTCTACATTCGCTCCAACTAGCAGGTACTGAAACAAATGGTTTTCATCTATGTGACCGAGCATGCAATAGGTAGGATCGACCAACACACGGATACATCACCTACTCAAATTCACTTCTGCAGATAATTAGTTGCATGATTCCAATTAACAAATCAGTAACGACTGACAATGCTACAACTTAAGCGCAATTCTGTGATCGAGCTGCTTGAACTTACGAAGTCTTTCTGACAGAAGTTAAACATGGCTCAATTTCCCAGTCATGTGTATAGGCTTTTCGGTGTAAAATCCCTTATAGTGGATAACGAACCGATTGAGAAAACAGACGCCATAAATAGCAACAAAAATAGACTAACTGTGCTACCGCACACTCATTCACAGTTATAATACATACCTGTACATTCGTGAATACCGATATGAATCACAGCTCCGAGGTCTAGCTAACTTAGCTGGCCAACCGTGTTCCATACGATCTTTTTCTCTCATGTTAGACGCGAATGAACTAGCGTGTCATACTCATTGGCGAGTTAATGTGACGGTTGCAGATATTGACCCTAACGGAGTAAATTGCTATGCGAGTGTGACGATTCGACGGTGTACCACTGATAAACCATCGTAACAAGCACGATGGACAAACTGCAAGGATGCGCGTCATGCGTGCAGTATAAACGAAGTCTGAAATGTGTTGCGTTAAGTGTAGCGCATAACCTCAAAAAAGAATAGAAAATAACACACACGCTATATCGGCTGGAACGCAATTGCACTGACCAATAACTGGACATTGACAAGTAGTTTTGAGTATTCTTTTAAAAAAGTTACAGAGTAGCCGTTTTCTTTGAAACCGTCTGGTTATTGATTGAGTTGTGTAGAGCGCATAGCTTAACCACTTCGTGCATTTTTACGGGTTTAATCCCTACGCCCAAGCACAGGTGTCGTGTACACACTGTATGGGTGCGTGTCGGGAAAGCGAAGTGGCGCGAACTCTCTAAAAAAAGCTTTATTCAAATGAGAACCGTGGATGGTCTCGCCACAACAGAGCATGCAAGCATTACAGCAAACTTATATGTATATATATATATATATTCCACGAAAAACTCGATCCCACAAGAATGATGGATATGAATGATAGGGAGCAAATGGGGCCAAACCATCAATCGTGGTTTTCTCCGAATCAGAAAATCAACGTCAACGACCATAGGAGTCATACGTGCCACACAAACACGTACACACGCAAAACAAGCTTGTAGAAAGGCACGAAAACGTTCTAACTGGTCGGGTCAGTCGGTTTGCTGGCTGAGTTGGTTACACATCTGGAAGTCAGTGTTCATATAATGTATAAAACAAGCTGCCTTACGGAAACGTATGCATGCAAAAAGCTTAAAAAACCAGCCCAGGAATATGAAAAACGGGGTCAAAGAAGGCAACATACTGTCTAGATCGGAGTTTTGTTGCGCCATGCTGTACTTCTTCCAACTGGGTGGCAACCAGGATAAGCGATGCATTGTTTGGAGAATAATTCAGTCCGCCCGCAGTGGACACATTCGCTGGAACCTTTGCATCGTCACCACCGCTACCAGTGGCTGTATTAGCGCGCCTCAATGGAGGTCGAATTGGACAGGTACGCGGTAATGGTGTTGTTTCGGATCCAAGGGGTTCCTTAATTTCGTGCGGAGCACTACGTTCCTATAAAGAAATTGATGAGCAGGAAAGCTTGAAAGACTAAAGGCTACTGGGACAAAGCACAATTAAGCTCTATCGTAACGAGTTTCACCGATTCTATAACTCAGTGAGCACAACGTAAATAGGTATAAAAATGGGCTGAAAACCAGCAGCCACTTCACAACTACGACACGCAATCATGACGACCGACAGGCTACGAACGTCGGTAAGTGGATTTTCAAAACCGTCTCCTTAGCATAAAATACACAAAGGTGGAAGTAAAGAAAACACGTTTGCATACCTGTTGCTTGCTCTCGTTTGCAGAAACACATAATTCAGCGGCACGGATTTGGTCGTCTGTAGAGCGACAGTTCTCACCACCTTCAATCTCGAAAGTCTCATGCTCCTCAGTAAGTGTGGGGGGCGGTGGAGGCCATGCAATGACTGAAGAAGATGGCCGTGTTGTTCCAGATGAACCAAAAGGGGGGGTGGAATGGGAAGAAAAAGAGCCTACGGTAAGCGCCAAACCGGACGAGGTGGCAGTGCAGGAGGAGTTGGAAGAGAGCGAAGTGGTTGTTCCAGTGGACAGAACAATTTCTGTGGTGATCGGAAAGACGACTGCATCGGACGCGGTCTGGGTTTGACTAGGTAGATCGCACTCGCGTCGGGCTGGAAGCGTAGCCACCACACGCGGATCGAGTGACTGTAGACGCCCGGTGAAGGATTTAGTATCGGTCACGCAAGAAACACTGCGCCTAGCAGCCGCATGATTGACTGATTTTGGGAGGCCGACATCCTCAGGCCAGGAAGGAGGGGACAGGCGGGATTGCCAGGGGATTACATCATAATCTGCAACTACAGATTCATACAAAACAGAGTTCTGATAAGCGATTGAAGGGGGTAATTGCGGGAAGAAACTGAAAATGAAGAATAAGCCATATGCGATTTGGAACCAATCGAGGGGGACAACATGCTCGTCTAATATGTATGAAAACAAATGTCTAACTCTTGAACACAAGTGGATACACTACTCGGGAGCTCTAACGCGATACCCGGGTAAACGGGTGGGCTACCTCCGCGCCACCGAGCGCTTCTCCAGGCTGCGGATTTGGGAACGGCCTTCCAGACGGGGGCTAACTGAAGAATAAGCGGATTTCTCCCGGCGAATAAGTAGTCGTGGCACAATGAGCGACAGCACTACCAGGGGGCGGTGGATTCACAGTTGGCGGTCCCATCTCCTATAAAACGCCACATGAGCAGTTTGACGATACTACGACATGGCGTATGTCACCCCGCCACAAAAGAGTTTCAGGTGCCACAACGGGAGCACATGGACTCTTGAGCAACATGCTGTCCAAATGGCGTACTGACATCTCCAGACTCCGTCAACCATGGAAAACTCCCGATGAAAGCGTACGGATCACCTCGGCTACCATCGGATTCAACGGGTATGTAAGGTGTGTCAGGTATCTTGAATGAATGGACCCCATTCGAAGGGTTCATGAACCAATTTGACAATCGGTCTCGGGTAACAGGAAGCACACGTCTCAACGGTCCCGTCAATCTCCCTGGCTGGACAGATCTACCACATCGAATCCGTTGGTGAATCCTCGAACTACTGCGCTACTTCTATCGCAATTTCATGCGGAGTGCATTAAGCATCCTGGATAAGTGGACCCCATCCGAAGGTCGTATGAACTGAACCAGATATCTTCTAAACCAGACTCCGAGTGGAGCCCCTCAAATCAACCTCCTCCTTTGGCCTGGGAAACCGAGAAGTATCCTACCTCACATTTATGAACTCAAACTTATACTACTTATGAAGTTTGTCACACCGTTCTGTTACAACTCTCTGGCCGAGGTGTCGGCGACCGGCTTCACTCTCATGTTAAATTATACCACACTAACCCACTTTGTCCCCTTCTCACATTATTTGTCAAACAACTCTTTATTTGGTGACCACCCATCTTATTTTCGCGCACGCACACCAGAGAATTGCCTTACTTGCTGCCCGCGATGGAAGTCACAGCCAGAATGGCAGTGTGGTAAACACCAAGGTTCCCTTGCCTGAGGGACGTAAGCCCCTACTCGTCTCCCGAACATCATTAAAGCTCGCCACCCCCAACGTTCGAATACTTATGCAAATAGATCAGCAGGCAGCTCTTGCACGTACTCTAGAGACCCTGTAATGATCTATTTAATTCAGCCGACCTTGACTTGTTAGTGAGTAATTCCTATTTTACTGATACGTCTTCCGTTTTATTTGTACGCTTACCTTTTGCGCCTATCCGTTACCGTTACAACTCTTCTTTGGTGTTACCATATTTGGTCATTTCTATCAGTTGATTAATTAGGCTGCTACAACCCTCAACCATCAATAGCTGTTGTCTTGTTGAGACACAGCTTCCGGATTCTAGCTCAGTGCTACAACGTCAATCTCCGTCAGTCGCCTCGCCATGTGGGTACAATTTGCGCCGGTTCGGAAACAGCGGCTCAAACAACTGACCAAGCCGGCGTTGGAGTTACCCTAAGCGCATAGGCAGAGAAGACGCTGTTTGACTGGATACCCGTCAACAGCCGCCTTTGCGCTCCTCAGACTCGAAGGTACGGTTAGAGCATCGAGAGGTGCCCATCACAAACGCTGTCTGTTTGTTGTTGCGGCATATGTCCCACCGACTTTTAGTCCAGAAGCAGTCAAATACGATTTTTATCACCAGCTCACTAACCTTCTACATACCGCACGACGCACGGACATTGTACTACTAGCTGGAGACTTGAAAGCTTAGGTAGGCAGACTAAGCGCTGACGAGCGTGACTTAGATGATCCACACTCTTACGGTACTCATCGAACAGACAACGGTGAACGTTTGTTGCAGCTCTGTGCTGATAACGGTCTGTTTCTGGCAAGTACTAATTTTCGACGTTCTAGGCGTCAATGCGCCACCTGGTGACCTCCATCGCCGAGTCAATCGTGGACACAGATTGACCACATGGCCGTCAGCTATCGGTGGCGTGGCTGTTTCCAAGATTGCAAGTCAATCTGGAGCACCTGCGTGGATTCCGATCATGCACTGTTATGTGCCAAGTTCGCTTTGCGTTTTGGTGGGAGGCCACTTCGCCGTCAACCATAGATGGACGTATCCAAACTAGCAGGGCCACAGGAGCTTAAGGATTACCAGTGTGCGTTTGTTCCTAGTCTAGGTTCTCGTCCAGCAGATTATATTGGACATATATACGGCATGCAATGCATAAGTGCGGTACTGCCTCGTGTGGTACTACTACTCGTTCAGCTGCCAACCGCTGGGTCTCTATGCGATCACTGGAACTTCTCGACGCTCGCCGGAATATTCCATCCAGCAGTGAGTACAATTCGGCCCACAAAGCTACTCGTCTGGAGCTCCGGAAGAACTGAGAGGATCGCGAGGCCTGATGGACACAACGCGTTATCGAAATGGAATAATCCGAGAACTCTCGGAAGCTTTTCCATCTCATCCGAACAACTGGTAGCAGGAAGTCAGGTGTGAGCGAGGTAATCTGCGAAGCCAATGGTGAGCCTATTCATAACCTGCAACGACGCTTAGGACGCTAGCATGAGCACTTCCAACAGCAGTTCAACTGGCCAACCACGCCACCGATTACGACTTCGAGCTCTGCCTGTGCTCATTGGTCTGTTGACGTTTCTCCGCCTCGGAAACAGAAATCTCTCTTGAGATCAAGTTTCTGAAACGTCACAAGGCACCCGGCCCAGACGAACTCCCACTTGCCCTTTATATATATATATATATATATATATATATATATATATATAGAGAGAGAGAGAGAGAGAGAGAGAGAGAGAGAGGGAGATGCAGTCTTATTTAAAGGCTGAGTACCTTGCCTTAGAAATTCTAAATCAGTGAAGTTGTTCCAAATGACTGGGGTTTGGCTAACATCGTCCCCATTTTCAAAAAGGCTCACGCACTTCGTGTGCAAATCACGAGGGATTAGCCTGATTTCTATTGCGTCAAAGTTGCTCGCAGCCATTGTACTTCGTAGACTAAGCGAAACGCGCGAAGAATATATTCGTGAGGAGAAACCTGGGGTTTGCCCTGATCGCGACTGTACCCATTCGAAGGACAATGGACACTTTCAGTTAAGGACATGACGAAGTTAGTGGTGCTCGCGTTGAGAGTCTTTGTGTGTATCGTTGAAATTTTTCTTCTCTATTCCTCCACAGTTGTATCCCCCATCACCTTACACAATTCTTCTTTATTTCTTCTCATATAATGGCACGTATGCTACTCATTGTGGTTTTTACGTGCTGAATATATAGTACATATAACACGGAGCATAATTCCAAACTGGTGTTACTGTATAAGATGCCAGTCAATGAGTGTGCCTAGATGTTAACGCTGAGGCTTTAAGGGGTGGTATCATCAAATTCGGGAAATATTGTTCACTGTTCCGAAGTAAAAACATTGAAACACCCAATGTGGCGAAGGTAAACGACTGAGCTATATTATAAGCAAATAGGACGATGGATGGAATCACTGAAATAAACATAAACCTTAACGGAAGAATGAGGTGAGAAGCGGTATTTAACGACCAAGAAATTCCGCTTAGATGTACTTTCGCGCCTGACTATTTCAAACATATTACCTGAAAATAAGTATTTTTGTTTAGTGCTGCATAAAGCACGACTACTGTTTCTATTAGCGGAATAAACAATCTATGACCCACTTGTGTTCCATGTTCATAATACTATACATCAGACCTTCATCAGGACTGTAAGACACTTACCCTCAGAACAAGGTAACGAAAGGTCCGAAGGAAAACCCACGTGTGTAGTACTCGTGTCACGACTATGCGCGACAACGTGTGAGCCGTCGTCTTCAGAAACCAGCGTGTACCCAGAATGCGTAACCGTAGATGTGGTCGTGGTAGATGCATCCACACAGTAGGTCTGAGCGCTAGAGATCAAACTGCTTTCACGAAATTGTAATTCCTTTGCACACCAATAATCATCTACCAGTGGATCATCGGGAACAGGATGTGGAGTTTGGTAGTGGTCATCTAGACTGCCGAGACTGGAATGTCGCCTGCGAATGCCGTACTGTGGCATGTTCCAACTCATGTTTGGTGAGGAGAGAGGGGTATGGTGAGTGGCAGGAACATGCAGCCGCTGTGATTCGAGAACATGACGGTGAGATGACTTCGAAGTTTGATGCGTGGAGGATCTTGCGAGACAGGTGAAGTCCGGCTGCGCAGATAAAAGAAACAAAGGACATTCACGACAAAATTTAGTTAAGACTGTTAATTACCTCGAGAGTTTACTAAGTTTGTCTGAAAAATGAACAATATCCAACAGATAACATGTCAGCGAGCTCAAGTTGCACACCAACAAAAAAAGGAATATGATACCATTAATAATGTGGCGATCGGAACAGACAATGTAGTGGATATTAGCTACGCTCGTAAAATCATGTTGGCACACGTGAATTTACTTTACATGATCACCTCAAAACAACGGATTCCTCTTTTTATTCGGACGAATAGTGCAGCGGTTCGCATCTAGCGAGCAACAAGCGTAATCTTGAATATAATTAACAGAAACACCATCACTTATGACAATACACGAAGTGGCAGATAATTTTGTTCAATCGCCACATAACCATGATAAGAACAACCATAGTTAGTAGC
>LOND01002853.1:30663-46225 GCA_014220965.1 Paragonimus kellicotti | reverse complement strand
GTCATCAGCAAGACAGCTTCCTTACGGCTTTCACTGCCCCGCATCATTAAGTGCACTCACTTCACAGACAACTCGGCCAAACAACGACACATTCACGCCACTGAGCTCGATTAGCCGCCATCTCACCTAACGTCTCAAGCCACCGACTCTGAGTCGCGAGGGCCCCAGCCCGGGAGACGAACCCGATCTACAGTGACCAACCCCTTCGTGAACGATTTCATTTGTCTACGCCAGGTCATCATCTGTCCACCTCGCACTTGCGCCAGTCGGCCGCAGCGTCGGCAAACAGTGCTCGGTGTGGCAAACGACTAGCTGGCATCCTTAGTACATGACCTAACCATCTAAGTCTGTGCAAATGTAGCGACTGAACAAAAGAACTCGTTTGACAATCAGTGCCAAACACCCGCTTCCTAACCTCCTCGTTGCTTACTCGCTGGTGCCACCCGATACGAGCGATCGAACGCAGACATCGGTGGTCAAATACCTGAAGACGGTTCACGTCTTCTACCCTTGGCGGCCAGGTTTCGTTGCCGTAAAGTAACAGCCCTCACGGTCGCCTTATATACGGACCTTTATCTAACGATAAATCTATGTAAACACAGCAATCTTGTAGAAGCCCTTTACATTTCGAAGCTGTGAAGCGCATTCGGGAGCATGTAGCAGAACGCGAAATAGCCTCGCCTTACTTTCACTTACAGCTCGGTTGTTTGTTTGCAAGGTGTAGGACGCCTTGATGTATGTTTGAATATAGATGTGGTTGTTCTCAGCAGTTAGGTTCCTTCCTGTCCCCTTTTTCCTCTTTTCTCTTATACAGGGTTGTGTGGCCGTTAAGCATCAATGTGAACCACTGATGTATTGCTGTCTTTAATGATTGTGATGATGAAATTCATAAATGTAAGGGTGGAATGCCTTTCGGTTACCCTAGCTGACGAGGGCAGTTGCATTGAGGAGCCCCACTCGGAGTCTTTGTTTCGGAAGAAACCTACCCACAAGGTAGCGGGACGGAGCACAGGGTTCCGAGTCCCTTAGTTGCCGGTGACCGATAGTTGTTCGGCCTATACGCTTTTCGAATGGAGTTCATCCATCCAGCATGTCAATGCACTCTGCAGTAGATTGCGATACAAACAGCGCAGCAGTTTCAGGATTCATCAACGACGGTGGATCTGATGTATAAGATCTGTTCTGACAGGGCTGTCGAAAAGTAGGCTTCCTATTTCCAGGGGCCGGTGACCAAATTGGTTCATACGCCCTTCGAATGGGGTCTAGTCATTCAAGGTACCTCGGCACACCTTGTGTACCCGTTGAGGCCGGTGATCATCGATGTAATTCGTACGCCTTCTGAGGTTTCCCATGTTCGGCAGAAACTGGAAATGTCCATACGCCATACGAGCAGCTCGCCAAGCGGTATGTTGTCCGGGAGCCCACGTGTTGCTGTTGAGGCATCTGAAACCCCAGCTTGCGGTATACGTATGCCATGTCGTAGTACCGTGGCATTTTATAAGAAATTCGAACGTTCCCAAATTAGTAGCCTGGGGACGCATCCGGTGGCTTTGGGCTAGTCCATCGGTTAATCGGGTACCGGGGTCGAAGTCTGCCATATTTCGAAAGCCGAAATCGAATATAGTGGACGCAACTAGCAAGCCTCTCCCATACTATACTCGATATGGTATTTCCCGTCGTTGAATACCCCTGTCTAGTCTAGATCTTATCTGATCATTACAAGCCCTTTTCTGTCTGCTTAGCCTCTACGGGTACACCTGAGAGGATGCTGGTGATAGAATGCATTTGGTGTATTCGACCGAATATCTTGTTCAAGTATGTGACGAATATGGTTATTTCAGATTGAAACCAATTGACCTTCATTCTGTTGAACAATACGGTAAGTCGTCAGATAATGGATAAGGAGTACATGGTGGCCTAAACCACATTAAGATTGGTCCAGATTACTCGGGTATGAACGTGAGTACTCTCATTGNCTTTCGGTAAACCTACCGCTTGCGTATTACACAATTCACATCATACGTCGTCACATTGTTTATCGTCTTCGCACTTCCTATTCAGCCGGTCATTGAGTGTCTACGTTTCGGCACATCTATAGTAGTGTCCATGACCAAACGTAATCAGTATGGTAAGCTGTTGGTATGCTGCGTACGAGACAGGATTTTTCATTGTCTATATATTGATTATTGACATGGAAATTGTACGTCTTCAGATGACAAGTTTAAAACGAGCCGGGCAGTTTCGAACGTCAGAAGAGGCACCTATGAGACATCCGAGTTGAAGCCCCATGCTTGTTGAATGTGTTTACCGGGCACTTGTGGATGTCGAGGGGTTATTCAGCTCTTCTAGAGTACGAAAAGGTGCAGATACTCCATATCATATTCATTAGAACCCATCCGTCTTCCTTGTTATTGGTTATTCTGGTCGACCACCTCCATGAGATCGTTTGAACTACCATTCTTTTGAAAACGTTATCTTGTAAATATTTGACATCTGTTTTATCCAACTTCCGCTCCTTTCTACTCTCTGTAAGCGGCTTGCCAAAATTGTTAACGTTTGGTCATCAACGCCACTGAAGTGCATCGAAACATAGACATGCTATGGCCTTGCGAGACGTGGATTAAGCGAGCTTCCCAGAATGCGACTGTGTGAGGAGTCATTTTATGCGTACCTACTGGGATGATTGAGCCAGTCTGACTGAGCATTGAGAGAAGTCTCCGCGTTAGACCACCCACTTTCCGTGTTTTCTAGTTGATGTTATGCGCTTGTATCTTTTCATTCGTCTGCATTATTCATCGCTCATCACGTTCTCTATTTTGCATTGCAGCTATATGGCTTGTTTACAAGTTGAATAAAGCCTATCGTTCTGGCAACTCACATTCTCTCTTAGTAACAGTCTGTTGAACGTACGTTTCGAATCACCACAATTTATTCAACTTGTAAAATGGTTGATCGTATCTTGCGTCCTGATCGTTTTCACGCCAACCCTCCGTCACTGACCGCTTATCCCAGTTGATGCTGAACCTGTATCAGTGTAATCGTTGAGTCCCTATAAGTTTCCATTGACTTTCATTTCACGTTTGTATTTGTCTTTGAACTTGTCATTTTGTAGACCACTGTGAAGTTTAACAGCAGTCCGCATCATAGTACTTTAGTACGGCTCAGTGCTGAGTATGTGTACGTCTTTTTTTTGGGAATGTGAATAAAAAGCTGATAGATTGCACGATATTGTTTTGACCATGCTACAGATGGTCTGTGTTCTGGCGAAGTATTTACTTCTTTGCCATCTTTCGGAGGGTACGATCTTTAGCTTCACCACCAACAATATAAGTACACTTAAAATACGTTTGATCACCGCATTTTACTAACGATACTCTTTTGTACAACTGGGAAACAAGTATGCTCGAGCCATTCTTGAGAGGATACCTTACCTGCTTTATTCGATTTGGTGGTAAACAAGAACACATCGTCAAGTGTCATGTCTTCAAAGGAAAGAAGCGGTGATCCGGACACCAGCAGTCTTTCCGAGAAGTTGCATCACGGTGCGACATTCTGATCCAACCGGTATTAAAGTGGCGCCAAAACTTTCCCAGTAATTGAATGATAATTGCATCTACAGTTGCTACAAGTACAATCTAAACCAGCTAGAAGGGGACTAAATAGTTTCGTAGCCACGCTTCTTGGTGTGTAGTTAATAATAAATGTGTATGTTCCATGTGTCTAATTTTACTGTCGTACTATGCCAGTAGTTGAGTGTGGTGCGTTTGCCATTTTTAAAAAAACTTCGTATCGTGGCCGGACTGACATGTTCGTTATGGAAACGAATCAATTCAGCATTATGAACGTTACCGTTTTGGAGCACAGATTTTTATGATTGCACTCTCCTGGAGTAGATGTCCCGGGTAGACAGTGATACCCTCTAAGAATTTTAACGCTGAACTGTCATTTAATGAACATTACATGATATTCTAATATTTCTCCAATTGTTCAACTTAGAGTCACAGAGAACAAACTTCTATCAATGTTACGGAGAGGTACACCCGTGATCAGTCGATAAACGACATCGCTGCAACTATGGAGGTCGTCAGTTTTGTTATGATGAACTTAAACATGTGAACTGGTACCGGATGATCCACTATGGTCTCTTATGCTGTGTACTCATTCATAAATCTGACATTTCCTAGTATACTGTCAAGGTTAATCGCAATTGGAACCATAGTGTGCGTTCGGATGCCAACTAATGACGATACCGTCGTGAGTTCCGTCCCCAGTTATCTGACGAAGTTTGGATAGTCTTACGTTGTGCAACTCACGATATCGCATATTTAATAGATTATAAACTAATTGGCTGTCTCCCACTATGTTCGCTTCCATAGTCCGCCCACATCTTAAAACGAACATACAGGCCTTCCGTTCCTATTTTAAGAAGGATTTAGCACTTATTGAAAGTGTTCAAAGATTGGCCACTAGAAGAATCCTAGGGCTCAGGAAAATCGCTGACCCAGATAGACCAGCAAAATTAGGCCAATTTCCAATTAATCACAAACATCTCAGGAGGGACTTCGTTTTTCCCCACAAAATATTTCACACCCTGAGTCATCCGTTGGCACATCGTCTCTCAACAAATAAGGATGAACGTTTGAGAGGTCACCCGCTGAAACTGAATAGTGGAACAGGCAGGTTACTTTGTAGATAGAATTGCTTCACAGAGTCTGTTCACATTAGAACACTGCCCAACTTTGTGATCATGAATGAATCGGTTGGGAGTTTTAAAATAGTACTCGATCGGCACATACGTGAGAGATAATTAGCACTACGATTTTCTTAGCCACTATATTAATTCAGTCTCACAGGTCACCAACAGCGCATGTTTGACGGAATGTTGTTTCTGTGTTCCGGTGTTCTTCGCTGAACTGATTGTAGCAAGCAGCTTCATGGAATTTGTCTTTTATCTAGTTCTGTCCACTTTTTATTCCTACCTGTAAACCGTCTAACACACTTTCACCGATCAGCACAAAGGCAAGCGCACAAGCAAAGATCTTTCTCTCTGTTGTAACGACCTATGAACTTGTTCAGTCAAAAATACGACGAAGTTGCCGTTTTTTGTCGACTTGTCGCCTATTCTTTGTTTCATCATCTGACCTATGATTTTTTGTTTATTTGTTCATATTGGATGAAAGACTACTCTCGATTTCACTTTATCTCATCAGGTTGAATTGAGCGACACTTCACCGTCGAAGGATACGTCGGTTGGTTCTGCGGTCGCGAAGAAGCGCAAGCCTAATCCTCCACAAGCCGGTTCCACCGTCTCCTCTACTCAACGTTCTGATTGGGAGGATGAGGCTTCTGATGATTCGGGTGATGACCCGAAGAGAATCAAAACTGCATCGGGTACACCTGCCACTGCTCGCGCTGCAAACAAACATAAGCCTTTCAAAAAACCCGGCACCAGTACCAACCGTCGCAAGCTTGATGACGAAGAGGAAGACGAGGAATCTGAAGAAGATGACGATGATTTGGATGATACAACCGCAGAAAAACGCTCGTCATCCACCGCAAAAGCCAATAAGAAAAAGACAAACGGGACGGAAAAGAACAAAAAGAGTGCCGTACCCAATCCCGTTTCACGTAAGCCTTCTGGCACCAAGGTCGGACACAAAGAAAAGGATAAGCGAATTAAACCGAATAAAGGCAGCAAGGGCGGTGGTGTTGACGGGGACGCTGATGCCAGCGGGAATGAAATGTTTCATTATGACACAGAGGAATGTTCCGCTCGTCCGTGTAAACAACCTCAGGATATCGCCATCGACTGGATTCAGTGTGATAAATGCACTTTGTGGTATCACCAAGTATGTGTAGGATTGAAACCAAGCGATGCGAACGTGGAAACTTACTTCTGTCCTTACTGCAAGAAATAATCAAGTATGCTCTTTGTTTCGGATTACTTTCTGTACAAATTTATGTATGTTTAGTGTAATTTCAGCCAAATTGCTGTTTCTACGATACATTGTCGCCGTTACCTTCGAACCGGGGTCTAACTGCGCCGACTACAACACGCATGTACAGCATTTTTGCCTTGTCTATACCGTTTATCCAGTTATTCGGCTGTCAGGCGCCTGCCGCTAGAAGTTTGCCTCCGAAACCCAATCGTGTTTGCCTCACGTGCTTCATGACTGTGTGCTACCACTTGTAAATGACTTGTACATATTGGTATGTATGCGTTTATGTTTACAAACGCATATCTGCCTCCTACCAGATAACTTGTATGCATGTCTGAGCACAGCACATCACGTTCCACTACGAGTTTCTTGTATCATATTCCATTTTGTGGCAAATATTCCACATGGTCATTGCTATTATTACCTTCACTTCACCTTTGTTACTCTGGTCATCGTATGGACGTTGAACGATAATACAGTGTACCAAGCAGTGTCGCATGTCTTGTATACGGTTATACTTGCCTGTTGAATTTTGATTGCGGATACCAAAGT
Source organism: Paragonimus kellicotti (assembly GCA_014220965.1). Taxonomy (NCBI): domain Eukaryota; kingdom Metazoa; phylum Platyhelminthes; class Trematoda; order Plagiorchiida; family Troglotrematidae; genus Paragonimus; species Paragonimus kellicotti. Next base: position 39,734 of record LOND01002853.1, on the reverse strand, counting down.
TTGACAGTCAGCAAGTTTGTGCTGAGGCCGCGTTAGACGCGGGACTTGCATATACTATTTATGCTGCTGGACCATGACTGCAGCTAGTTTTTGGTTCGCGTCCAAACTCAGTCCTAAATATGACCCCGGTTATCGTTCGTATTTTCGATTTTTTTCTGTCAGATATCACGAGTTTAAAGTTGTATTCGTCGTATCAAACGGTTGGCCTCAAAGTTTTACTTGTGGGTTATCGTCCTTCGATCGGTTATTTCTACCCGATAGCGATGATCTGCTCAGCTTCTGGAACTCGAAGCGACCGGTTGGCCGTAGTACGCATCCTGGCTGTGGTCGTTTTATTCTAGGCTGGATGTAGTGTAGCCTGCACAGTCTGCATTTCGATGTGCTGGTTGGAGTGGGTATAGACCAGTGTATAGATAAGCAACCTGGTCCAATTCGTTTATTTCACTTTTTGGTTAAAATCGCTTCACGATTTGGGTATAAGGTCGATAACGTCTTGCAGATTTCCACATGTAGTGACGCGCTACGTTCGGAAACATTTGTATGAATCCTATTCTAACTGAGAAGATGTCGTTGCGTTGGAGCCTCCTACTGGTGAAAGATGACTTGATTGATCTTTGATTATGCTGACAACAAGATGTTGTTTGACAACTTTCAAGCGACACAAACAACGCTGGACGCAATTTCGCGTTCTACTAAGTACTTCGGAATGTGCTTTTAAACCTCAAAATGATGTCAAATAGTGAACATATCCGTAGGAGGTATGCTAAGTCATCCGTAGATGTTAAATGTTCGATTAATGCACGCTGTACGAGGTGAGAAGGTTATGCTGTCCAGCCTGGGTAGCTACATCCAGGACCTGTGTCGGCGGAGGTGTAGTGGAATTGAAATAAGAGATGCGCGTAATTTCCATGGCCAGGGCGGTGTTTGCTGATCTGAGACACCTATGGCGACAGAGAGGTGTTTCTCTGAATCCTAAGGGTCGCGTATATAAGGCGACCGTGAGGGCTGTTACTTTACGGCAACGAAACCTGGTACGCCAAGCTAGAGAGAGGGTAGAGCTTCGTCGTTTCTAGGTATTTGGATCACATCTTTATCGTTTCGATTCGTCTTCTTAATCGGGTGGAACCAGCGTAGGTGACCGGGCATACCGAGTAGGGTTAGGAATGCGGGTGTTTGGCACTGATTGTCAAACGAGTTCATTGATCATTCACGTCTGCATATCTGCACATTGATTATTTAAGGTAAGTATAGGGTCATGTATCGAAGATTGTCCAGTCTAGTCCGTTTGGCCCACGAGCAACTCTTATGCCCGACGCTGCAGGTCGACTGGGCGCATAACGGTCGAGGTGGACAGATGAAAATGAGAACATCACTCTCTACGAAATCGAAGTAGGTCACTGATAGATTCAGTCGATTTCGGTCTACCCGGGCTGGGGGCGCTCGACGACTCAAGGTCACGGTGGCTGAGAAGCGTTAAGGTAAGAGATGGCGGTAATCGAGCGATCAGTAGGCAGTGAATGCTGTACGTTCGTTTGGCCCGATAATGTCTGTGAATGAGTTACGAGCATCTACGTAGCCTAGATCAGACGCGGGGCAGTGAAAGCCGTAAGGAAGCTGTCTCGCTGATGACGCCTTACTTTCACTCACAGCTCGGTTGTTTGTTTGCAAGGTGTAGGCGCCTTGATGTATGTTTGAATATAGACGTAGCTATTTTTAGTAGTTAGGTCCACTTCCCCTCCCCCCCCTCTTTTTTCTTCTTTCTTCCTATATAGGTTTTTTTTTTCGTGGTTGTGTGGCAGTTAAGCATCAGTGTGAACCACTGATGTATTGCTGTCTATGATGAGTTATGTTAAGGTAGGATCGACTGTTCTCGTACAGCATAGCAATATCCAGTTCAGATCGGACTGTCATGCGGCCGCGAGCGTCCATCGTCATAAACGCGGAATAGTTTTCTTCGAAACTTGTTGCCGAACTCAACGATGTACTCATTTAGGGCCTTAACTACAAGTACTGTAAGCGTAGTTTGTTGTGGAACGACGTTGTCTATCTTCATTTTCAATCGCAACTGATCTCAGTTGTGTTTGGGCAACAGCTTTTGGGTCTGCGCATGACCAGTCGGTTATCGACGGATGAAATTACTTCACTTACTACTGCGCCCAACGTGATCTTATCCAGTAAATCTTATGCGGTTGCTAACTTGGTGCATATGGCTGTAGTTTTTGTCGTGACCGTCTGCGCATAATGCGTCGTACTGCCTAGCAAGGTTCAAAGAGTCGGGGTGGTTTCAACCAGCTTCAAATCGATGCTACCAATGCCCATCAGTGATGTGATTATTCAGGAAGCCGCGCCCATCATTCTGACGCATTCAGCTCACAGAATGTAAGGACATCCAGCTTGCTTGCTTTACGTTGTTCAAGAATTTACCGTTGAACATTGTCTTTTTTCATACCGTCTTATGGTCGGTAAAGTGCCGATGTTATCACTTACCCACTCGATAACTTGGGTCCTATGCACGTAGAAGGCTTGAAAAGTTCGAATTATCAACTTGTCTGTTACGGACGATTGGTCTGTAGTGGGCCTCAAAATGTCGCATTTCAGTTGAAGATCAAATTGTCAACATATTACTGGTAGTGGTCATCTCCAAAGCGACAAGACGGATCAGTATTCAGTTATGATTGGAACTGACTCAACTATGTAAGGCTACCTTAAGTGAGGCATACGATCAATCTCAGTGAACCGTTTACTTTAGAATATTCGAAGCAGTTTGTTGCGACTTTCGGTTCGCGTGGTTCAAATGATGCTAACTTCTGTGTTGTCGCGTTTTCGTTTTACTCACTTGGAGTGTAATTGTCTCGCTGCAGTAGGCTATTCTTAACATGGATGAGTGACGAGTTGATTAGTTACATCGGGGGATATTCACATGACTCGCACGAAATAGAGACACAGTCACTAGTCTTGATAATGGAGACTTATGTTCCGACGTCTGGAACCGGAGTAGATGTCCGTTCGAATGCAAATCAGTTGGGCGAGGACCAATGGCAGCACAATTCGCAGTACCCATGGGGATGGCTGATAATAATGGTGGTGCTTTGTTCATGATAGTCTAGTATAAGTACAACATATCTTTCCATAGATCATGTCACCAGCCTTCTGGACACAATAGTTGATACCGCGATCTGTTAAAAAAACGAGGTTCCGTGCGTAATGTACAAGGTGAAGAGGGTGAAAAATGTAGAGGGGCAATGAAAAGATCACATCGATGCACACAGATTCGTTACACGAGTGTCGTCGACTTCTGCTTCGCCATATCAGACGGCGTCCTCAACCAAAGGTGTTCATTGTCCTTCGGACTCCAACCAGGGGGCCTAGCGTACCCTAGTGAAGCAAGCTTCAGGATGAATGCCTTCATGGTCATGAGCTGACCACCGGGCTATCGCTTCCAGTTTAATCCGTCACTCACAAACAAGGTATACTGTGATAGGTGGTAAGTTGACATTCGTGAAACGTGGTCAAAGCCGACGGAGCCTGCGAGACGAGATCAGTACACTCAAAGGTCGACAGAGTCTATCCGTTTCGAAGGCAGATCGGCAAATTTCTTCGTTGTTAACACGGTGTTCTCACCACATGCCGCTTATGCTCCAGAGTCATCGATGGCTGGAAATGGATACTTTGTGAGCATCCACCACGCGTTTGGATCCGGTTTCGATGCCGTACAATAAGACGGCTCTTGAAGTGGCATTGCACGCTCGGTCTTTCACAAAAAGACCGACGCCCAAATGGCGTAAGTTGGCAAACGCCATCCGAGCCTTTGCTATGCGATTTGTGATCCTATCAGACATTTCACCAGCGCTGATACAGCTCTCAAGGCACATAAACTTCCCAACGTCTCACCACCAAGAATGATAGCAGACGCAGAGTCCTGCCAATCTTACGACAGCGTCTTGCGTTTAATAGGTGCAAAGGCCATATCAAACTGATGAGCTGAGTTCTCTAGTCAGTCTAAGGTGTTCTGGGCTGCTCGTGAACCCTCACACATTAGAACGATGCCATTTGCATTCTCTGTCTCAAAGTCGAATGCTTGAGAACAGTTCCACACCATTATATTCGCAGTCTCTCTACTGCAAAGTGGAACAGAAAGGTGGAGGTTGGACAGTCTTGTCGCACGCCGCTTGAGATTCTAAGGTCGGTAGTACGCTTCCGTAAGCCCTGGCCTTGCCATTAAATTGCTTTCACGTATTGTTCACGTAATTCTTCGATAGACAGTCCCAGAGTGCAGTTCTGTCAGCCAAATCTAAGGCCCTTCTGATGTCCGAAATGACAACATTTGCTAGCCTTCTATATTAGCAGAACGTGAAGGTGTGCTCAATGCAGCCACAGTCAAGGCGAAATTCAGCTTGTTCCTTATGGATATGCTGTTCGCGCGTTTCGCTTGGTCTACGAAATACAATGGTTGCAAGCAACGTCTACGCAATAGGAATCAGGCTAATCCCTCTGTGACTTGCACACGAGATCTAAAAAATGTACAATGCTATCCAAACCTCAGTCATTTGGGACGACTTCACTGATCCAGCATTTCCGGAGCGGAGCCATCGGTTATGTGACTAATACTGGACCTTCATCTACAAGAAGGGTAAGAAAGAGTTCGTCTAGTCCGCGCATCTTGTAACTTTTCAAAACTTGGACTTCTGTTTCCGAAGGCGGAGAAACATCGAGACCAATTAGCACAGGCAGAATCCCAAGGCGTAGTCAGTGGCTGTGGTGGCCAGTTGAACTGCCGTTAGAAGTGCTCAACTCAACGTCCTAAGCGTTGTCGCAGGCTGCGAATGGGTTCGCCATTGACTTTACACATTGCCTCGCTCACACCTGGCTTGTTACCTGTTGCTTGGATAAGATGGGAAAGCTTCAGAGAGTTCCCGGTGACAGCAGCTTGTTCCACCTCGATACGCGTTATCTCTGCCGTACTCCGCTATCTCTTCGTGCTTGCTTCAAGAGTTTCACGCGATTAGCGTTGCGGGCTGAGTTATACTCGCAAGAAGTTCCAGTGCTCGCGTGGAAATCCGGCGGTTGGCAGCTGAACGATCAGTAGTATCGCACTTGTGCATTGCATGCCGTATATGTGCCCAACGTGCGTGAAGATCGTCTGGTGGATGAGGACCTAGACTAGAAGCGAGCGCACTCTGGTAAGTGTGGAGCGCATGTGTCCTTGCTAGTTTAGCTACGTCAATTTGTGTTTGACGACGAAGTGGTCTCGCACAAAAGCGCAGAGCGAATTCGGTACATACGAACACATGATCAGAATCCACACAACTGCACTGTTGGAACCTGCCGCACCGCCGATATCTTTCGGCTGTGCGGCCCTGGTGAAACTGAATTCTCTGCTGGTGCTTGAGTTATGCAGGGCGAAGGTACTGCTGGATTCTCCCATAAGTAGCTCTTCATTGCTGGAGTAACCTGCCGTACACGAATTCTAAGTTGCTAAACTCTGTCGCACGCAGTCGATGCAGTGATCGTAGGCTTGGAGCATGAGCGAACCTGTTGACTTTTGTCACTACTTTGCAAGGTTTACCAAGTAGTTCACTTGCCCAGCTTATCACTTTCAAGCGTTCAGCTGCCGCTCGATCGGTTTATCGACAGTCTGCCACATAATGATCATTTTCAATCGGCGAATTTCTAATTGGATGAACATTATCCGGTTTTCATATATCGCATGGAAATAAGTGTCGTCATCGGCTGCGACAATCGGGAAGAACCAAATGGGCAACGCGGAGGTCTGGGAAATCTCTGTAGAGGGGAATTGTGTAGGCATTTTCTTGTCATGAACAAGAAGCCCAAAACGTATTAAATCAACTAACTGAAAACGCTTGGATCTTTCCTCATTGGTTATGTTGGTCAAGTAAGCATTTCACCAGGCAGTGTTACTAACAGGCATGGGGATAAACTGTGAGCATTAAACAACGAGGGTTGGATCTCACGATTGTACGACTGGTAGTCGGTGTTGTATCATTACCTTAACTAAAGCTGACTTACAATGGTAGGCAAAAGAATTGCAATTGTCTGTTAATACAAACAAAAGTACGGGTCGTCTGGGAGTTTTCGCCGGAATTTAAAAGCTCTCTCCCAGCCTTTACGATTCAAGTAAACTTTTCAGTCTCCTCGTTTTTGATTCCATGTTTCCTCTTAGTGCTCCTCAATTGTGTTTTTCCCTTTTGGGAAGTTGTACTGCCATTCTCGTCTGGTGGGTGTACGTTAATTACTCCCTTCCGCAATGGGCTCTTACAATATACATTACTGAGTTATCACTAGCGCTCGGGGGTGTAAAATGTTAAGCTCAAATATGAGTAGTGCCCACCTCATAGTAACTAGGCCTGAGAAGTGGAAGTTCTGTGGGCTTGTAAGTACTGCGCTACTAGCGGGAAGCAAGATGTGACTTTAAGAAAATACAGTACCCCCTCTGTAAATGGCACTCTCAGGGAGTGACAAAACTGTTCTTTACTAAGGATTTATGCGAGAGGACACCGATTCGTTCACTACTTATACCCTGGTTGTAAGTAACCCAGCTAAACGGGCATCTAGTTCTGTGATCCCCTGGATAACACCGGAGACCCTCAGTCACAGTTCACAGTAAAAATTAGCAAACACTGTTTGCCAGAAAAGAAGACCAGGAAGTGGGTTACACTTCGCAATCAACCTTGGGGCTAGGTATCTTGTTAATTTCCCCTCACCCACAACGAAACGTCTGTTCACTATTTTCCGTGAAATCTCGTGGTCTGTATTGATCTGCTGTTGCTTCCACTAGCTTTCCTGAATAAATCTACCCAACGGATCTCATTCCTGTTGTTCGGGCACATAAATGGGAAATCCATTCTTCCTGTCAAAGGATCACTATGGCATCTACCAGTTTATCCAGTTTCACACTCGGTCACTGTTTCGTTTCTATTCGTTTCAAACAACTGTCATACAACTCTATCAAACTGTCACTTCTCAACAACCTGTGTACTGATGTATTACTAGGACATGACTTCTCAAAACATAAATGCAGTCGAAATACTTTTTTCTGGTTCTGAGCCACCATTTTCACTTTGCAACGTGCTTGTTATTTGTCACTCTACCATTTCTGTTTCAACACCTGTCGCCTGACTGTCAGCCAGTGGTCACCAATTTCAGGCACTATTGTTTATCCGATGAACCCATTATCAAGTCTGAAGCTGAAAAACTCTTGAACCCCGGGATTACCGAACCTTCTGCCTTGACTTGGAGAACCCAACCCCTGATAACGTCTAACGAACGACGGAAGCGTCGAACGATATTGGACTACAGTCAGACAATCATTTGGTTCAATTATCTAGGTGACTACTCCTTACCTCATATTGACGACCTTATTGTGAAAATTTCTCGTTATGAAGTATTCAATACTGTTGATCTCCAGAGTGCGTATCATCAGATATTCATCAAGACGAACGAAAAGATCTACACTGCTTTCGAAGCAGCTGGTCGTCTCTCATCAAGTTTACTCGTATTCCCTTCGGTGTTACTAATGGTGTGGCAGCGTTCCAGCGTGCAATCGACAATATCATTCAACAAGAGAAATTGTCTGACTGTAGTCCAATATCATTCGACGCTTCCGTCGTTCGTAAGACGTTACCAACACTTGGGCTCCCCAAGTTGAGGCAGAAGGTTTGATAATCCCAAAGTTCAAGAGAGAAAGTGTCGGGGACCTTCGCCTACTTGGACAATCTGACTATCTGCGGCAATTCAAACGAAGATCATGATCGTAATCTCACACAATTCTTCAACACCGCTCGCAAGTACGGAATCACTCTTAATGAACAAAAAGTGTTATGCGGACGCGCAACATCAAATTGTTGGGTTATGAACTCTCAAAGGTGTCATTAAACCGGATCCGGAACGTCTCCGACCATTGAAAGAGCTACCAGCCCCGTCAAATCTCAAAGCACAAAAGAGAGTTATTGGCAAAGCCAGTGTAATCGTCAGAAATCAGATCTTTCCGAAGAGGCTTTGGCTTCTTTCATCAATCTACGCTATTATGGAAAGCTTAAAAAATGGCGGCATTTTCTTTTAGGTCACCATTTTACACTCATCACAGGTTATCGCTCCGTATCCTTTATGTTCGATCAAAAACAAACACGGAAAATCAAGAACGAGAAAATACAACGTTGGCGACTGGAACTTTCCAACTTTCAATATGACATTCTTTACCGTCCTGGCTCTGATAATCGTGTGGCTGATACTCTGTCGCGCAACTTTAACTGCTCTGTTACTCATGCTGTCGATCTAAAGACGTGAATCCTTACGTCACCCTGGATGTACCCGTATGTTCCATCTAGTCCGTGCACGCAATCTACCCTTCAGCCTCGAGGATGTCAAACGGATCACCGCTCAATGCAAAGTTTGTGCTGAAACCTAAACTTCAATTTTTCACCCCGTCACACATCTTATAAAAGCCACCCAACAATTCGGGAGGTTGAGCACTGATTTTAAAGGACCTATTCCTTCATCCCCGAAGAACAGATTCTTCTTGACAATCATTGATAAGTTTTCCCGCTACCCTTTTGACTATCCGTGTACTGACAATTCTTTGTCCACGGCGATCAATTACCTGATGAACTTTTCCATTTTTGGTTTACTTTCATTCATTCTGATCGTGATTCCTCTTTCATTTCGAAAGAGTTATTGTCACCCGTTCACGATAATGGTATCGTAACCACCCTCTAACCGACAAATTGAACGTCTGAACGGTACCTTATGGAAAGCTATATTGTTGGCACTCAATTCGAAAAGCCGTGATGTTGAATACTGGGAAGCTGTTACCAGACGCGCCTCGTTCTATGCGTCCATTACTGCGCATTGTGACCAACTTTACCCTCACATGAGCGTATTTTCTACCATAACGGTTGAGCTTCAACGGGTCTCCTCTTATCAAATTGGTTAGTGAACTCCAACAGTCCCCCCCCCAAAAAAAAAGAGCGACAAAATATGATACGTACGTAGAGAAAGTTAGGTTGGTAGAATGTAATCTGAATTATACCAGCGTTCACCACCTCAACAGCCGT
>LOND01002853.1:12410-25149 GCA_014220965.1 Paragonimus kellicotti | reverse complement strand
CTCGGACTGCCGTTGGTACTGACAGTGGTCCACAGCGTAGTAGAGTGACAAATAACAAGCACGTTGCAAAGTGAAAATGGTGGCTCAGAACCAGAAAAAAGTATTTCGACTTATGTTTTTTAAGAAAGTCACGTTCTAGTGATGCATTAGTACACAGATTGCCAAGAAGTGACAATTCGATAGAGTTATATGACAGTTGTTTGAAACGAATTAAAACGAAACAGTGAATAAATGTGAAATTGGATAAACTGGTAGATGTCATAGTGACTCTTTGACAGGAAGAACGGATTTGCCATTTATGTGCCCAGGTAACAGGACGAGATATGTAGCTTTCCGAACTGCCTGTGTAAATGAAAACTTTTAACCGAATACCGTTCACGTAAGTCCCAAAAACATCTGACAAGCAAGCGGGAGCCACTGCAACTATAGCAAACGATGATGTTGCTGCAGAATGTAGTCTTAGAAGGTTGACATACCTATTCGTAATGCCCTTCCTTTCCCACAGCGTTTACAGATAGCGTCACAGATGGCAACGTAATCCACAAGAATAGCAAAGCCGTTCTGTTTTGGGGGAGCTGACTGTAGCCGTCGTACATTCGGTGTCATGTGCCTTTGTGATGAGCGTTTGAGGGTATTCAGTAGCTTTTGGCGGCACGGCGCGAGAGAGCTGTTGATTGTAAGAGAGTGGTTGCTGTTGGACCAGTTCCAATTGTCAAACTACACTGAAGGTTGAAGTGAGGTCCAAGGACTTTGTTTTGTCGACCGATTAGGTGGGGCGACGAACTAATGTATGTTGCGTTTTCTTTGGCCGCGCTAATTAATATGAGTATATTTATTCCCTAGTGACCTTATTTGTCGAGGACAAACTATTGTGTTTGACCCAGCTCACACAACTTATCTAGTGGCTGTCAACAAGTTCCTCTTCCAGTTAGTTTCGAACCGTGCCGCCAGGCCATCAGTGCATTCCAAATTGATTTTCGCTGTCAGAGTATGAGGGAGTTAAGTGTTTTCACGGCTTTTATGTGCACCACAGCGCATTCTTCCTTCCACGCGGCGTGTTAGATCATATGGGAGTGTTGATTATCAGGCTTCCCAAACCTAAACAGCAGTCGTTTAAATGGCTTATTGTGTCACAAAGCACGTCCAAATTTGTACGATTAAAAGAACGTTTTGCCAAAGTGTGTGGCATTCAGTCTTGCCCTATGAATCAGGGACCTGAATCATTCGTGCGGAATTTGCATCCAGACTCTCGGTATTCGACCACGTTTGACCCTACCAGTTAGCCAACGTCAAATGGACTGAGTATGTGAGCAACGCAACAGTCCGTCGACATGTATTGGAGAATATGTACAAGCTCGTGACTGATGACTGAGATAGTGAAAATGCACAGTCTTCGCAAGTTAAGTCACGTACACCGCTTGCTAGTGGAGCGTCTGCCAAATCGCGCACTGTTCAGCGTGGTTGCTGACGTTCGGAAGGGATTGCAAGGCGGCAGCCGACGATGTGGTCAAGGTTTGAAAACCTTAAACCATCTCACACGTTGAGCAAGGTTAATAGGTGCCGTCTACCTGGTTTGGGGAGTTCGCGATTATCCACATCACTGATTAGAGACACGCTCTGATAAGGCATTATGTTGCAGTCCAGTGATAAAGGTGTATCCGTGAACTTGTTGATTCTTCTTTTTCACGATGTTGCGTTGTTTTTCTTTCCTTCTTCCCTCCTCTTCTTTTTTCTTCTTACATTTGTACTTATTTACCACTCTACTACGCTGTGGACCACTGTCAGTACCAACGGCAGTCCGAGTCATAGTATCTAGGGGTACAGCTCAAAGTTGGAAATGATGTTGATGAGTTGAAGTATCTGAGGTTCGAACTCTGTAACTTGTTGTCGGTGTCCTTATGTCTAAGCTGTCTCAAGAATGACATGGTTATCAGTATGTAGTAAGTGTTGATGGACTCGCGTGCATGTTTGTGTGCTCCGGGCATCTTTTTAGTTTAGGTACTCATTCTTTCGCATAATCCTTCCTTTTTATAGGATGTTCTCGAGGCCTATTTAGAATTGAAGCTGGATGCAGACAAATTGGATGATGAATCCAACTTTTCGAAAATCCTTCCACCTTCCAAAGTTCGTAAGTCAACTTATTTCTATCTCTCGATTATGTAGAAATGTGAAAAATCGGACTGTGAGTAGACTGCTTTTGCCTGTTAACTCCTGTCAATAACCCCGCAACAATGACTTTCCAGTCAGGTTAACAACCCTTTGAACAAAATTATGATATTTTTAGCTAAACTTCTATAAAATTCCAGTTTTATTGTTTTGAGATTAGCAATTAGGTTAGGTTGGGTTTAAGGTTAGCAATGAAATGATATCAGTAGTTTTTTTATTGATACTAGTTGTAGCTGAGCCCTGGTTGTCAGTTCTGCTTGTTTTTATGTAATGTAAGGTTGTTGAGCTAATGATCTTTCATCTACCGAAGATATGGGCAGGCAGAAATGAACATTCATCTGATGAGGTGCAGAAAACGCATTGTTCGCTTGATTTTACCTGACGGTCGAGTTTTTCGAATTATATGCTACAGTGGAACTGGTTACCATGTAGTACCCTGATTCCCATATGGACTAAATGTCGTCAAGTTGCCCGACCCTAAATTGTACTGTTTTTGTCGCTAATCCAAGTTCACCTTCGTTAATGAGCTCCCGGTCTTACGGTCAATAATTCCAAGCAGTGACGAAACCAGTCAAAGTTATATTCACACCTCGGGATCATCATTACTTTTTGATTCACTGATCTAGAATTCATTAAAGCCATCTAGCCGGATCTACGTAACCTCGCCATTTCTTCGTAAGTGCCACTGTCATGATGTACAAATCAATAAAACATGTAAATTAACATTTTGTGTGTAGAATGCTAACTTACTTAACGGAAAACTTTTGTATCAGGCGCTCTATGATCCCGTTCACGCGCAGCATGGATGGGCCGACTAGATGACCGCGCATGATGCGGCAATTCAGCGTTTTGGACGTTTTTCATTCGTGATGATGATAATGATAATGAACACCCCTTTAGTTTAACCATGGTTTGCGATTAGCCAACTAGTCTATCTATACTGTGCGTGCGATTGGTTGAATAACAACCAATAATTCGATTCATTTAGTAAAAAGTGGTGTAGTTAGATGACGCTTACTTCGACATATATGACCACGAACGTTGGAAATTAATATTTTATGCTTACCGATATTGCTTAAAGAGGTCTGTGGTAGAATGTTTCAGTGTCAACAGGTTCGCAATAACCAGAACATCCTAGGTGCTAAGTTGGTTAATGGCCTGATCTCTTGAAAGCGTTTACAAATCGTTACCGTGAAATTCACCATCGACCACGCCGTTTGGCAGTAGGCTGAATATACTCAAGTTACCTGTCTTCCTTCCAACATCGCAAGATAGGCTTTGCATTATGCTACAGAGCTGCAAGTGGAATACATCAAACATGTCCCTATAACAGTTTAAAGACATGTACAATGTTTGTGATGGAAAGTTGACCAGTGAAGTGTAGAAATCAAGTGTAGAAATCAACATTTTAAGTACATCCGTGTGGATAGTATAACGTTTTACTCATTTTAGCTTGATTTTCGTCTGATAAGCCACATTTTGGATAACGAAATCAGAAGACCGGTTTTACAAAATGGTAACACCATTTCGTGTGTTCCCATCGATTACTATACATAACAGCGATAAAACAAAATAATTAGACGAACGAAGCTCACAAATCAAGCCCATTCACACACTAGTCCGTCGTTGGTCAAAACCAGGGCAGACGAAGTGATGACGCATTACCGCACGGTAAGCGTTTGTCGGATCGACCACACAACCGGTCTTCAGCAGATGTTTGGCGATCGATGAAGCCGACTTTTGCTGTTTAGTGGGGCCACGTCACGCATCAAGTCCTCGATATACTTGGGCACGTGTTCCTTCATTCTAAGGCGCAGGGATCGATCAGTTCTGCCAATGTAAACGTCACCGCAACTGCAGGTGAACTGGTAGATACAGTGTGAAGTGGACAGCTCTGGATATCCGCGTCTTAATGTGAGGAAATATTAGTGACCTGGTGCGACTGAGTAAGCGTGATGTAACTGCATTGTAGTCCGTTGAGTGATCTACGCTAGTCGCTGCATTAGAAACAACATACTATTGTCCCTCATATAACAATTGTATGTACACACGTTTCCTCGAACAGATGTTTCTTGTGAGTTCACTACTTTTGGTTTGCTGTGAAAGTCAATAAAACCCAGTGGATAACCGTTGGAGACCAAGGTATCACGAGCAAATTCCAGGTATGTATCAAGTGTATGACGCGTACATACAGTTCGCGCTCTGTGATATAGACATCAAATTGGTGGTCGCTTATTTTTGAGATGGGTGAGAAACTGTTAAAATTCGTATATTATCCACCTCAGGTAGGTTTACCATGTACTAATCGACACACCGGATCATCTTCCTGTCGCTTAATGCTGATATCCAGAAAGGCGAGTTTATCTTCTCTTTCGAACTCAAGTAACAACAAGTTTGAGTGTGAAGGGTTTATTAAATTCAATGGTTTTTCTACTATCCCTTCATTTTGACTTAATACTGTTGTTGATAAACTGAAATATCATGTAGTGTATTCGCGAGGCAATGTTCAACCGTAGACCTAAATACCTCGGCCAACCTCAGTCCCAGAGAGCTATCTGTCGTGACTCTATCTACTTGTTTATACCCCTTATTTTGAAAGTAAAATTTGACATCTTCAGTATATAATATCAAAGGTTTCAGGGTATTGATTAGGACATTAAGCTTCATGTTGTGAACGAGTACAAAGTCACAGATAAAATCGACAGTCTCTCGTAGTGGCACATCTGCGAAAAGCGAATTTAACTAGGTGAGCACATAACTTTCCCTTTTAGCTCAGCAATTTCTAGAATGTCACCCATCTCAAACGTATCTCTCAGATTAAATGTTGACTACATTTTGTGCAATTTAATACAGTTTACAGTCTGATATGCATTTTTAACACTTGTACGGTTTTAGGCTGCAACCACAAAGAGAGATGTGCGTTGGATTTCGCTTCATTTAGCAAATCCTCCTCTAAACACATCCGCTCCCCAAGTCGAAGGGTGGCATTGTTGCCCAAGTTCGACTGTATACCAGCAAACCAATCAGATTAAATTTGTGCTATACAACCTTGACCAGCCCACAGTGGTACCGAGCTGAACGGTTTACATCCTAACTGAACGTGTGCTTTCTATGTTTCCATTTTTCTCCAGTGCCAGTTGTCCGTTCAGCTCCACTTCCAAATTCTCCTTTTTATCGGTTATGGCACGAACTGGGTCGTTTGTCTCTGACCAGTACAAGTAAGGGGTTTTTAGGTTCTCTGTTTAATCATTTAACCATATTTTTCTATATTTCGGCAGTTACGAAACTGACTTCGAAATTAAACATCTCATAGTATACACTGTCGATAGTTCTTAGATCTGTCTATGTAAATCCGAACAGCCCAACATTATCCGACCTACATGTGTTTCTCATGATGAGCGGAACTTACTTTGATTCAAAAATATTCTGTGTTAGTATCAGAACTGGGCGTAAATTCCAGATAGACCGATTTTGATACTTATTGTATGGCCTGCCTAAAGTGCAGTTTTAGGTAGACACGTTTTGAATCTCTGACTGTTTGGGGGAGAGTGCCACGTTTGATGCTGCCAGGGTGACTCGTTTAGTCCAGCCCCTTTACAACCGTGCTTAAAATCACGCCAAGTTTTGACTTTACATTATGCGGTACACATTGCACGTGGTACTCTGTGAATAAAAGGGAGAAGTGGATTTACGGCACTAGACAGAAGTGTCACTGGAAAGGAATACTGCACTACCTTGGAACCATATTTGCCGTTCAGAGGCATTGGGTTGAGTCGCTTGTTCGTACAGGGCAATAATGCCACGCTCCATCGC
The DNA here is from genome assembly GCA_014220965.1 of Paragonimus kellicotti. Classification (NCBI taxonomy): domain Eukaryota; kingdom Metazoa; phylum Platyhelminthes; class Trematoda; order Plagiorchiida; family Troglotrematidae; genus Paragonimus; species Paragonimus kellicotti. Next base: position 19,170 of record LOND01002853.1, on the reverse strand, counting down.
ATGTGGGCTGATCGAACAGTTCAAATGTAAATACGAAATTTGCTCTTTTCCCTACCAGCGTGTTTGTCTGGTTGAAACTCCGCCGAAAATTCATGGGATTATCTTGTTCGCGGAGAACAGATATGTCAGATTCTATCAGACTTTGTTGGCTTCGGAGAAGTTTTGTTAACTGTTTGAGATAGTGTTTCCATCACGCATCAACAATCTAATCGAAAATTGGTCAGATGGAGTCTGTATAGTGCAGAAACACGTGGCTGAAACTAAGGCCCGTTCTTTCTAAGTAAGCTGACTGATACTTTCATGTTTACCATTAGCGTGTGAATTACGGAGACTTTTTGTGCGCAACGCCGGGCCTACGGTTGTATCAAGCTGCGTGTCGAATAAGCTGCAGATTTGTTTACAGGATCACTTTTCCAAAGCAGAGGTGTCAACAACCACGAAGAGGTCCAGCCGGATTTCTGTTTCTTTAACCCATTTTAAGACAGCGGATGTAAGCAACATACGGCACTTATTGCTTCGGCGAATTTCACTGCGTTTCATCATGTTTGCATTGCGCTATTTTTATTTGTATGACAATGTTAAATTAAGTTAAGGAAGGTAAACCATATGGCCACATAGAAGCAAAGACTGTGACTAATTGCTTACCATGGCAGCTTCAGGTTGACGACCATGTCTTTCGGTTGACAGTTGCACACTCGAATAACCGAACATGTTCCCACTTAAATAAAACGTGAAGTGAAACAGATCCTAGCAACTGGTGGGCAACCAGTCCTCATCGTCGACAGTAATATATCAGCGCTTGACACCGATCCTTCACTGCTATACAACTATAGGAACACGAGCCGGTCCTAGTTCTGAGGTAGAAAAGGCAGATATGAGGTCTACTTTCTAACAGATTTAAACAAACAGGCGTAAGACGTCTGCAAGGCAACCTCCTTGCGGTTTTTACTGCCTTAATCATTAGCTGCATCTACTTTACAGACAGCTTCATCAAACAAGGGCAATATTCGCGTCATTGAGCCCGATTAGCCGCCATCCCTTCAGGCGTCTCCAACCACAGACTATGAGTCACGAAGGCTTGAAAGGCAAACTCAACGAGTGCAGTGCAGACAGATCAACATACTTGATCGCACTTTGCTTGTTAATTCGATTACATAACCAACGTTGGACGACTTCTTCAGTTCACTGAGACTGTTGCTCCCTTAACAGTAGATTGTGATGATGGATCTGAGGCCGTTGTGATAAATACCTTACTTCATTGTCTTCATGTTCGTGTGGCCTTCACTCACCTTTTACTAATTTCGTCTAACCTATACTCCATAAAACCACAACATTGTAGTTAATATAAGATACAACATATATTTGCTATGCATTAAATCGTTTACTCTGCTGTTTTCGAGTTCTGCTTTAAAAATCATTTTGCGAAACGGTCACTTCCGATTTTGAGTATTATCTATAGGTTGCATTTTACTCAGATTAACTGATATCCCAATCAGCCTGAAATTGTTGAGTTACGTTTTCCAGGGCAAACACCTTTTGTCAAAACCCTCACTTAACACTTCCACAACTAGTAAATGGGGGCAGATAGCATTGACATGGTCGACGTTTCGCTTTATAAGTTAGCTGAATGTACACGTGTCTGTGGTGCTGCCGTTTGATCGTGGGAGTAAAATTACATGTGAATGCCTCTGTCGGACCGAAAGTTAATGCATCTGCTAGGTGATTTCCATTCGCCAAACAGCTGAAGAGTGTATGTGAATGGTTAAGGATTTGTGAGTTTTTAAACTGAACACTGTTTTTTTCAATGTCCAAGTTATACATCCCGCTTTAAAATTACCCGTTTACTCCATCTTTTAGAAATATTCTTATTTGCAGGCCGTTGACAAACATTTTTTGCGACAAAAACTACTCCATGTGGTAAGGCGTGGACCGCAACTTCAAATCGAAATGCTATTCATCTTGAGCCTAATCACCTAACCATTAATTCGTGTCCAGACTAGCTGTAATTCCATCCGGTAACTGCATTTTCGACCATATAGTGGTACATATCTAGTTTTCAAAACATCTGGTCAGCTAATGTCCGACCGATACATCAACTTGGAGGCACCATAGCAATCTATGGTGATAATATAACTTTTTCCGTTATTTTTCCTAATGTCTTGCATAACACTCGTAGAATCTGTTCAAACAACACTCATCCTATAGTCTTTTAATAACCTTTACTCGCTTTTGTGAAAATGGTTACTCTTGGCTTTATAATAATGGAGCTTTCCTAAAGGATGGGGTGGCCGCATATTTTAGTCGGAGATTTATATTTTTAATCTTGTTCATATGTTTTTATTTTTCGCTTTTATTAGAGCTTATTATAACTACATACCCCTGCCTGTACAGAGGTTTAATCTCTTGCTATCGTGTCAATTGGACCCTCGTGTCTTCCTACTCTTGGTCATTGCTCGTTCCACTTTGTGGCTATTCAGGATAATGATGGATTTGGTAGCTTGGATTAGTGGTTTGGACGTTTGTTTGTTCACCTAGCTTGGCACTTACATTGTAAACCTTTCTTCACAAAACGAAGTGACATTATCAGTGCATAAGAGTTTGAACGCTGCAATTGTTTGTCCATGTGTTTTTTCGCATCATTAGACTCTTGTGTACGTCCTGTTCTTAGCTACTAGCAATATTGTGAGTAGTTAATAAATTCATGTCGCGCACTTCCACCCAGCCGTTTATTGTTCGTTTGGATTTTGCATCATCTTGTCAGTTTTCAAGCTTTTCCGTCATTGCTGTTTTAGAAACAAGTGACGACTCAACAAACCTTATCTGCTTTGATCCCGTCTATATTCCCCCGGATCACACTGAGACGACAGCCACGACATCCGAAAGCCTTGTATTCTCCACGCACTTCCACAATTCTCTGGTGCGAATTCAGCTCCGACACGCCGAACAAAATAATAACATGTTAGTTGCTTTTTATAAGTAAAAATGCTCGTTTCCCACTTTACACAGCTATTGCTCAATATCGAGGGTCTTCCTTGTGTTTCAATTAGGCACAGATCATCAACTGTGTTATCCCATGTCTTCCTCCAATTGCTCATCTCATAAGGTCTTTAAACGTCTTGTTCCAGAATTCATTTTCCAATGAATTACGTATTGTACAAACTTTGATCATGAACGCATTAGTAAATGTATCATCGGGAAAGTCGAGCGACTTGGTCTATTTCGACAACTTTTTTTAATTAATAAGTAAACTTGTTAGCTATAAATCGTTCTATTTGTTTCAAGTTAGAAATCACTCATATTTGATTGCCACTGACCTCATATTATGTACGACCGAATTATTGTATCTGAACTTTTAACCACTTTTGCCTGCGAGTAATGATCCATTCGTGAAAAATGCTTCAGCTCGGTTTTAACCAGCAACAGGAATCAAGCAACGTACATTCTACCAAGTGGGCCATGAAATCACATCAAGAGTCTTGAAATTTTTAAATGGTATCCCGTTTCCTAACTTATCTTTGTTTAACGCTAGTACAACCATTCCGTCCTTGTGTGTTCTTGGTCGCTCATTTTTAACAGAAGAATGTATTTCATCATTTCCCCACTTTCGGGAGCCCTGTTGACCAAATAGTTTGGTTCTCACAGATGTTCTAAAAAGGCTTTGGAAAACAGTCATTTGGATTTAGTGTGGCTCTCCCCCGAACGCTCACTGGTTGTCCACGCATGCCACTTCCTTCGATCTGCCTGAAGGCTTGATCAAATCTGACTGCGCAACGCACGCTGATTGGTCATTATCACATCACTGGTCTTTCAACATTCCAGTGAAGCCAGTTGTCATGTGTGTCAAACCTATCATGCAACGTTGTGGTCTGCTGAGCTGAACTCGTCAACATGCAATGGGATGAGGAAACCAAACAATGGGGTTGGTTTTCTACCAAGTTCAAGCAACTCATCCTCTGTATGACCGAGACTAATTGTCAGAACAAATCGGATAATGGGGAAAGCACCTACAACAAACGTATTCAAAGTGAATACAAACTTGAACTGAAAACGTCCATCGAACACTCATCGTGTGTAGGATTTGCAGAAGCTATTCCCTGATAATGTCATTACGTCGGCGATTAAAAGCCAATCAGGGTTGTATGGGGCTGGAGCGATTTACTACTTATCGCAGGGAGTGAGCTGGAAATCTTGGTTGGCTTATTCGGTGGAAGGAAACGTTTCACTAAATTCTTTTGGACTAGATATCTCAAAAGTTATCGTATCAGAAAAGCTTATGCCTCCTAAAACGAAATCTGCATTTTGACATTACACACAGATACCGTTGAGACAAAATAGGTCTCTCTATTCACCTAGGATAAATTTCTGGCACCTTCATTGCAACTTTTGGGAGAATACACAATCCTGATTTTACGTTGACCATTGATGAACAATCGGCACCCTTGACAAACCTGTCCAAACTCATAAACTATGTATCAGACAAAACCAACATCGGATTCTAGGTGGTTACTGACTATACAAACAGGTATATCTATACTGTTAACATACTTTGGTTCCTGCATGGCCCCATCGGGACATAGTTGCCATTCGCCTGTCTTGTAATTTTAAAATTGCCTGATTGCTTACACCGTAAAATACACCGTTTTGAAACAATGTCTCGTACAAAACCGTGGTGGCTTACTACAAGTACTCACCCTTTGTACGAAATGATTCCCCCACTGGAGTAATGCTAGTCAGCAGTTATTCTGCTATCAAGCAGGAGAGACAACTCCGTTCATCTCATGCTCATCGTATATTGGGGGCCAGATGTAGAACACTCAAAAAAAGGAATCCAATCGTCATTGCGTTTTACGACAAGAATAAACGCAAGGTTGACAGGGATGGACAACATGCTTTTGATGCACAACTGTCGGTGCTCGTCGAGACGGTAACCTGTCGCCGATTGAGAAGACGTCCAGGATTTCGCAGCCTCGAGTGCCTGTATTTGTTGCAGCGAAGCTGTAGGTGCATCAATAAACAAGAAAACGACTCCGTGTAAGGGCTTACCTTAATCGAATCGGGTTAACGTACGAGGTCTGCATACCAAGTTTTGTCGCATTATTCGTGAGTTCCCCTTCAAGGTCAGAAACGTTCTTATTGTCCTACTCGATCAGTAGTTTGGGTGGCCGTAACCAAGAAGAGTTTATATTTACTTCAACGATGTCTCTGCTTGTTGTCCTAAACCAACGGGAATAGAAAAAATTTGGCAAAGGATACTCGTTTTGTAGGAACTTAGGCTGTATCTACCTCACCAGGATCTAAACCAGCCATTCGACGTCTCGAACTCCTCAACTCACAGTAGGCCGTCAAAATGCATCTCCTTGGAGGCGTTTAGCACTCTATTACAGGGATTTCATGTCTTTTACGCGTATGTGTGGAACATTAAAATGTGGCGTCAGTGACGTCGTTAATCTTCAAAGTCACTGTAATATGGCGTCTTTTCAACGATGTTACATTATTCTTTAGTTCGCTCACTTAATCCTTTATTTGTAATTAGATTATGAAGGGTCGCGTGGGGTACACCGGGCGGTTTGGTTACAGAGCTCTGCGTGGCATGTGATTCCGAAGATCTCTCAAAAATGTTCGTTCTGTCACTGATTAGTGATCGCTTTTCCACGTAGTCTGAATGTGTGGCTCACTTAATGAATCCACGTAATGTCACGTACTATATACTCGAACTGTGTATACGTAGGCAACAAACAATCACCGTGTACGTGGTCGTTGGTGACGTCAACGTCGAACCATTTGGCTAGATGAAATTTATGTTGGAAAGAGATAGGCCAGCTGTTACTTATCACAATGCTTGTATACGTATCAAAGAGGAAAGCAGGGAACAAGTACAATGTGCTACTCTTGAATTGCTACACATTAAATCTGCGGGATACAGATGAATACTGAATGGGATTAGTATAGAAATTGAGGAACATTCTGAAGCGAGCAACGGTTGATGGGTGCATTACTTAAGGAAGCTGAGTTTAAATAGATTTACTTTATTAGGAGAATTAGCGCCGATGACTGACGCATGGTTAACCAACTCTGCACGATTACAGTAAGCCATTATACTCATTGTCAATTAACAAACTGCAATGAAAATATATCCCTGTCTTACTGGTAACACGTTACTTTCAATCACATTTAGTTGTTTATTAGTAAGACGTTAAATGTTTGGTTCAAGGCACAACTGTTGTTCGGCAATCATGTTCCCTCCTCTTGTCTTTCCTTTGATTCCTCGTTAGGGTTTATTCTTCATATCATAGTCGTATGACAGTTAAGCAACTGTGTGAGCCACTGATATGATGCTGACATGTACTAATCTCATCTTAAATACCCAACAAAATACCAGTAGGGCTATCCCTCTTCCTAAAGGAGGAATTCAGAGAACCGGAAGAAATTTTTGAATTGAAGTTATAACATTATCATCATAGTTCATGCTAAAAAAACAACCCAATCGGGTTTACTGAGTAGGAGAGACAAGATAAATTCAAGGGCTTCCGCGCAACCTACAAAAGGATACTCGAAACGTTGGGTGTGATGAGCAACGGCAGGAACCAGATACACGTGGAATAACTTCTATTTTTACAGTTCGTGACTTTGCATCTTACACTTGTACTATAGACGGCAATGCTTGTTTGCCGAAAAGTAGAACATCCAATCTCTAAACAACCGATTGATCAACCTTACACGGAGTCGTTTTCTTGTTTATTGATGCACCTACAGCTTCGAT
>LOND01002853.1:0-10946 GCA_014220965.1 Paragonimus kellicotti | reverse complement strand
GATCGTAAGTGATTTGGACTTTATTAACTACATCGTCAATGGCTCGAGCTACACCAATAATTACTTGCAAAACTGTCCGACCAGAATTACCAAGGTGATAAGTATCCCTGCCAGCTGAAGCAGTCTTGTTAGGACGTTCAAGCCATCCTACAACACTGACTACCGAACTTGACTTACTCGATCATCCGATCTAAATCCCATGAAGTATCTTTGAGATCACATCGACTGAATGGTATTTGAGAGTACGGCATTGCAAACGTTATCGCATCTGAGACTGTCGCTATCGAAGTTATGGTAGAAGAAAAAATAGGAACATATCCCGGAGTCTTTCAGAAGTATGTAACCATGTCCCGGTGCAGCGATCTTCACAGAAGAGGGACCAACTCGGTGTTATCATGTACGCGAATGAAACAATGACCTCTTCAGGACAAATTAATTCTGACTGCGTTGTGAATTTTGTTGTTCAGGCGAGCGACGTTTGGTCAGACGATGACATGGAGAATGTGCAGCCCACTGTAACCGTCGGTTAGTAGAATAATACTCTATATTTAGTGAAGGTTACCCAGGTGAGTGGAGAGCTAGGAGTGTCTAATTTTCTCATCTAACAGACGTCGGCTGAGCGATGCTAACCGCCGCTATTCATGCCTAGTCCGTGCGGGATGAGCGGTGGAAACTACACTGTCCACTAGTTTAAGAAGGCATATAAAAGAAAACCGCTGCCTCAAACTACAAATAACACGATTTTTCATTAACTAAAACAATCAAAGGTGGTCATCTTGGGTACCACCATATCTACTCAACCTTCCGAAATATTGCACTTTTCGGACGATAAAAAATCTATCGTTAATCCCAGTTTCCTCACGTACGTAGTGTCACTGGACGTCCGCGGTGCAGCCATGATTCGTCAGTTCGCCTTCCACATCATAATCGATCGCCAAATGTTTGTCTTTCTCAATCGGCATGCCGAGTCCGACAGAACTGTCTGAGGCTGGACAAACTAGTGTAGATTCTTTGTACGGTCGAGTGAGATGAAGTTACTGAATGAGTGATTCACCTTCATGCAAACAATAACAAATGGCAATAACAGCAAAAGCTTTCTTTATCCGCTTTGGTCTGATGAATATTCAGTCCGTGCACGTGTGTAAAAGTACAGCAGATCCAGGCGAGGTTAATCGGCTACACGTGCGTCCTGGGGTTATAAAAAAAAGTGGACACGGGTTTCTGACGCCCAATCCGCACAGAACGACGCACATAAACATGCAAACTCTTGAACAAGACAAATGATCAGGGTCAGTTAGCATTGGCTGACCTGCTCGGACTTGTTGTGAACACGATCACGGTTAACACCCTCGTTTCACCGTACTCTTACACACGTGTGCTCGCTTCTCGATATTGATCGTTCGGATGACCTTTTCTGAAAACTATTCACTTTTTGATTAATAGATTTTCGCACAGACCCGCCGTATCTGCCGCCACTTTGCCTCACTCAACACCATATATCGAGTACTCTACAAAGTTGGACAACAATGAACGACATATTCAGCTTAAAATCACTCCCGTGTAAAATTACTACCCCTGCTTCATAGTTCCATCAGTCAGTCGGGACATTATCACCTCGATATATCCTGTTATTCTGAAAACACTTGATTGGCAACGTAAGGTATAGTGTGTCCACTAACACTGTGTTAACGAGCTATACACTAGTGCGTCATCCTTTACTTCCTTTCCCTCCAAAATTTGATCGAACCCCAGTTTTGTTAGGATTTCTCTCAAACAACGATGCAAGTTGTCAACATACCTCTGAATTTGTCTGTCAGTTGGCTTATTACTAATCTGGATTTTCTATGATTAACTTGATCGGCATCTTGTATCCATGTATACTCAAGCCATTCAGCGGATGAACTATAGAAATCATGCTCACCTTGTTTGTGTGTTAGTTGGAATTTGTCTCATATGCTGCCTCTACCCGTCTGACATCTTCGTCTTTCCCAGATCCGAACCACAGTTTGAAGTCAGCCTGGATCCGTGGGTGGACCTCGAACCATCGCAGCTGTTCGCCGCATCCGCCTTGTCTCCCATAGACACTTTCGTGCACAATGTTATTTGGCCCGCGTTGAACACATACTGCTCAGCCTGAATGTGTTTGTCATCGTTATGCGATCACATTTTATTTCTCAGTGCTATGTAACTTGTTTACACCTTGTTAATGTGAATGGGTACGGCGCTAATTCTCCTAATAAAGTAAATCTATTTAAACTCAGCTTCCTTAAGTAATGCACCCATCAACCGTTGCTCGCTTCAGAATGTTCCTCAATTTCTATACTAATCCCATTCAGTATTCATCTGTATCCCGCAGATTTAATGTGTAGCAATTCAAGAGTAGCACATTGTACTTGTTCCCGCTTTCCCTCTTTGATACGTATACAAGCATTGTGATAAGTAACAGCTGGCCTATCTCTTTCCAACATAAATTTCATCTAGCCAAATGGTTCGACGTTGACGTCACCAACGACCACGTACACGGTGATTGTTTGTTGCCTACGTATACACAGTTCGAGTATATAGTACGTGACATTACGTGGATTCATTAAGTGAGCCACACATTCAGACTACGTGGAAAAGCGATCACTAATCAGTGACAGAACGAACATTTTTGAGAGATCTTCGGAATCACATGCCACGCAGAGCTCTGTAACCAAACCGCCCGGTGTACCCCACGCGACCCTTCATAATCTAATTACAAATAAAGGATTAAGTGAGCGACTAAAGAATAATGTAACATCGTTGAAAAGACGCCATATTACAGTGACTTTGAAGATTAACGACGTCACTGACGCCACATTTTAATGTTCCACACATACGCGTAAAAGACATGAAATCCCTGTAATAGAGTGCTAAACGCCTCCAAGGAGATGCATTTTGACGGCCTACTGTGAGTTGAGGAGTTCGAGACGTCGAATGGCTGGTTTAGATCCTGGTGAGGTAGATACAGCCTAAGTTCCTACAAAACGAGTATCCTTTGCCAAATTTTTTCTATTCCCGTTGGTTTAGGACAAAAGCAGAGACATCGTTGAAGTAAATATAAACTCTTCTTGGTTACGGCCACCCAAACTACTGATCGAGTAGGACAATAAGAACGTTTCTGACCTTGAAGGGGGAACTCACGAATAATGCGACAAAACTTGGTATGCAGACCTCGTACGTTAACCCGATTCGATTAAGGTAAGCCCTTCCATCCGTGAGATGTTTCCACCTCCATTCTTCATTTCTGTGCTCCCGGTGTGGTTGCATTGCTCATTTGGCGGAAAGCTTACTGCGTTTTGGCATGTTTCTGTCACTGCTTTGAGTCTAACGAAAGCTTAGAGTTTTTGCTATTGGGCCTACTCTAATCAACATTTATTGTAACCGCGAACGTGAACATGAACTGCCACATGCGACTTACGTTATCCGTTTGGTCAGATAAAACTAAAGTATTTATTGACAACTGATTGCGAAAATGCAGACCAGTGCCGTAGGTATGCTGTCCGTACGGTGGCAGACAAATTCTGCGCGACCAAACCTACTTTGTTGGCAGCCATAAGCCACATCATTCACTCAAACCGCTTTGGGACTTTCGCTACACCGTGCTAGTTATGGCTTAGTTGACTTAAGTCGCATGCGGCTGATTCTTTGGTCTCTTGAGTCTCATATTTTGTACTTCTCTCAAGATGTCTCTGATTGCTCGTCGCACAATGCATGATACACTTGGCTGAAAATTAAACAACTTTCTCGGCGTGAACTTACGCTGTATTGTGACAGTAAAAGAGTTGGTGAACAATGACAGAAAGTCAGTCTCAGAGATCTTATTGTCCCCTTGCCATATTGAGTCAAGGCAACTGACGTTTGTCAACGGTGATATTGCTAAAACCGTTTTTCGTGAGTGCTAGTATGCGATTGAATACGCAACAAAAGTATGTTGGTTATCACTGCCCTACTGGGGCTAATATCGTCTGCTGTAGATTAAAAAATAACTTACTTATTTCACGCTTCTCAAACTTTGCTACAACCATACACAGTTCGTGTGCTAAGGATATAAACTTAGAAGAGAAAACGTGTTGAACAATTGTTTCCGATAATTCATCATCAGATCAATACAATTATGTAGATTCAGCAAAACCAAAACAGTGTTCACAGGATTCAATGGGAATTTTCACGAGATATCAACTTACTTGGATATCGAGTAAACATATTAGTGGCTTTATTCTCACATTCTCGTTTTTGTGTATTTTTGCCTACTACTAGTTTAATATCTCGTGATTGTGTAGGTGGCACGTTGGAGCAGAATAACTACTTCCACTTTGAGCAGATACTGTGCTCCAATGATATATGATTGATTACCGGTTTTTGCGTTAAGAGCGCAAACTCAGACATTAGATGAAAATCGCAACATGCTTGACCGTTCCAAGAGTATAAACTCTCCATTCGTTCTTATTTCTCAATTTTCTATGATAATGCTTTACTAAAATCGCCGACTTAGTTGGCTCAGACAGTTTTTTATTTTAAAAAATACCATTTATCTATGATCCCGACAACATTCAAAGTAACACGTCCTCAAATGCAGCAACTTTTTTATCGTCCGAAAAGTGCAATATTTCGGAAGGTTGAGTAGATATGGTGGTACCCAAGATGACCACCTTTGATTGTTTTAGTTAATGAAAAATCGTGTTATTTGTAGTTTGAGGCAGCGGTTTTCTTTTATATGCCTTCTTAAACTAGTGGACAGTGTAGTTTCCACCGCTCATCCCGCACGGACTAGGCATGAATAGCGGCGGTTAGCATCGCTCAGCCGACGTCTGTTAGATGAGAAAATTAGACACTCCTAGCTCTCCACTCACCTGGGTAACCTTCACTAAATATAGAGTATTATTCTACTAACCGACGGTTACAGTGGGCTGCACATTCTCCATGTCATCGTCTGACCAAACGTCGCTCGCCTGAACAACAAAATTCACAACGCAGTCAGAATTAATTTGTCCTGAAGAGGTCATTGTTTCATTCGCGTACATGATAACACCGAGTTGGTCCCTCTTCTGTGAAGATCGCTGCACCGGGACATGGTTACATACTTCTGAAAGACTCCGGGATATGTTCCTATTTTTTCTTCTACCATAACTTCGATAGCGACAGTCTCAGATGCGATAACGTTTGCAATGCCGTACTCTCAAATACCATTCAGTCGATGTGATCTCAAAGATACTTCATGGGATTTAGATCGGATGATCGAGTAAGTCAAGTTCGGTAGTCAGTGTTGTAGGATGGCTTGAACGTCCTAACAAGACTGCTTCAGCTGGCAGGGATACTTATCACCTTGGTAATTCTGGTCGGACAGTTTTGCAAGTAATTATTGGTGTAGCTCGAGCCATTGACGATGTAGTTAATAAAGTCCAAATCACTTACGATCAGTCGACTAGTTGTGCATACATGGACGGAATGAATACCACCTTGTAACGCCGTCATTCTATCGTTAATCCCAGTTTCCTCACGTACGTAGTGTCACTGGACGTCCGCGGTGCAGCCATGATTCGTCAGTTCGCCTTCCACATCATAATCGATCGCCAAATGTTTGTCTTTCTCAATCGGCATGCCGAGTCCGACAGAACTGTCTGAGGCTGGACAAACTAGTGTAGATTCTTTGTACGGTCGAGTGAGATGAAGTTACTGAATGAGTGATTCACCTTCATGCAAACAATAACAAATGGCAATAACAGCAAAAGCTTTCTTTATCCGCTTTGGTCTGATGAATATTCAGTCCGTGCACGTGTGTAAAAGTACAGCAGATCCAGGCGAGGTTAATCGGCTACACGTGCGTCCTGGGGTTATAAAAAAAAGTGGACACGGGTTTCTGACGCCCAATCCGCACAGAACGACGCACATAAACATGCAAACTCTTGAACAAGACAAATGATCAGGGTCAGTTAGCATTGGCTGACCTGCTCGGACTTGTTGTGAACACGATCACGGTTAACACCCTCGTTTCACCGTACTCTTACACACGTGTGCTCGCTTCTCGATATTGATCGTTCGGATGACCTTTTCTGAAAACTATTCACTTTTGATTAATAGATTTTCGCACAGACCCGCCGTATCTGCCGCCACTTTGCCTCACTCAACACCATATATCGAGTACTCTACAAAGTTGGACAACAATGAACGACATATTCAGCTTAAAATCACTCCCGTGTAAAATTACTACCCCTGCTTCATAGTTCCATCAGTCAGTCGGGACATTATCACCTCGATATATCCTGTTATTCTGAAAACACTTGATTGGCAACGTAAGGTATAGTGTGTCCACTAACACTGTGTTAACGAGCTATACACTAGTGCGTCATCCTTTACTTCCTTTCCCTCCAAAATTTGATCGAACCCCAGTTTTGTTAGGATTTCTCTCAAACAACGATGCAAGTTGTCAACATACCTCTGAATTTGTCTGTCAGTTGGCTTATTACTAATCTGGATTTTCTATGATTAACTTGATCGGCATCTTGTATCCATGTATACTCAAGCCATTCAGCGGATGAACTATAGAAATCATGCTCACCTTGTTTGTGTGTTAGTTGGAATTTGTCTCATATGCTGCCTCTACCCGTCTGACATCTTCGTCTTTCCCAGATCCGAACCACAGTTTGAAGTCAGCCTGGATCCGTGGGTGGACCTCGAACCATCGCAGCTGTTCGCCGCATCCGCCTTGTCTCCCATAGACACTTTCGTGCACAATGTTATTTGGCCCGCGTTGAACACATACTGCTCAGCCTGAATTTGTTTGTCATCGTTATGCGATCACATTTTATTTCTCAGTGCTATGTAACTTGTTTACACCTTGTTAATGTGAATGGGTACAGCCTACCTTAAACTGTCAGTTTGTTCTGGCTACAGCCACAAGGGCTTAAAATGGCGTGTATACTAGTTCATGATCCACATCACACACAACACCTAGTCCGGGCTCGCGTTCTGTTGGATTATCATCACGGAAAGGTGAACCGAAAATCGTTCGCGTTTCGAACCGAAGGTCCTATCCTCCCAATCCTTTCGATCCTCTGATGAGTCTAAACAAGGATTAAAACGGTCATTTTGTACTAGTTTGAGGCTGAGCATCTTTAAATATTGTAAGTTCCACATTTTTTATCCGTCCTGAATTTAGTATATTTCAGTCTCGATATGATATGGCCTATGTGTGATATTCGTCATAGGCGTTGGACGCTACACAAACAACATTGATACTGTTCGAAGCTTAGATGAAGAGCGATCTATCTGCACCAGAGTAGTAAACAAAAACTCCTTAATGGACAGGTAACAACCATAATGTTACAATACCGTCAAGGTGTACACTTCATATTTTGTGCGATTTCATTGTAGTGGTTATGAGGCTCTTAGGGTCCTGCTGCCCTGCAAGTGCGTATGCTTAGACTTTTTTCAACCTGTCGTTTACCCGTCGTGCACCTCTTGTCAAGCCCCTAGCTAGTCCGAATGGGATGCTTGAAGAAAATGGAAACAGCTGACGGTAGATTTGGAGACGGTGCGTAATGTTCGTCTGCCGCCTAAAGCTCTCGTGACTCAAAGCTTGTAACTGCGGTCGTTGAAGAGAGATTTATTCCGACTCATTGATGTGAATGTGTTCGTTATTTAACTAAAGTGCATGTAACGTAGTGACATTTACTGAAGCGGGGAAGTAAAAGCTACAAAAACCAGCTGTCTTGCAGTTACTGCTTTATTCTCATTTGTAACTCGGTTTTTCCTCTGCAAGCTATCGGTTTTCTGAGTTTAAATATAACAGTTTCAGGAATTGAATCTCGTCTCTCTTCTTTTCTATCCTCAAACTGCTGGTTGTATAACAGTCAAAAAAACATCGGTTTGAGCCACTGATGTATTATCTTTGACAAATCGTATATTCCGAGCGATTGTTTATACGTAACCCATACTCGCTGGTTTCACTGCGTACCTCCTTGAAAAGTCTTTCTTTGGGATGCACCCAGTAACCACTCCAATTATCCGAAAGTCTGAAGTGTAGTGTCTTTTTGAAATTGTCCCGCGTTTGTGAATAACCCCTTCATCCTATTTCATCTATTAACTGCGGTCGCATCTGTCATCAGTTCAACAGCAATGAGAGATCATTTCCATCATCAAGTGTTGAACACGCATTACGTCAAAAAGAACTTGGGATGAACTATACTTTTTTCCGCTTCAAATGTCCGGGATACCACCTATGTGGTCCGACAACATTTCTCTGTTGAATTGGGGTTACCCTAAGCGTATGTCGAAAGTCTCTCTACAGTGCATCCAAATTGAGCGCGGTCGTAAGTTTAAGATCATGACCAAAGGTCGTTTTACACCTAGCATCTCACATTGTGATGCAGTCCGCGTGTGTAGGTTTTAGAGTCCTAGTCCTCGGTCCGCAAATGCTCTATCTTAGAGAATCACTGAGGTATGCTTTTTAAGAGTCTGACAGAATGAAGTGTACACTTTGTCTGGATTTCACCTCTCCCCTGCGAATTTCTGGACTGGCACCCTGTTGTCGCATACTGCTGCGCTCATCGGGGAAAAACATAACACAGGAATTCTGAGCGACACTAAAACAAAATTTATTGAAAAAAGACAGCAGCTTATATATAAGAAACTAAATAAAAATAAGGAACAGTATTTACGACTGCTATTAAGCGACAGGTGTCCTCACGTTTTGATTGGCCAGTTTGTTGCTGTGTTGTTCCACGACCTTGCATCTGGCAACTCGGTTGTCTGAAACAGATACGCATTCAACAGCAACTGATCGCCGTCTTTAATTGGTTGGCGCCAGTTTGACTATAATTCCGTCTGTAGCAGCCTTTGCGCGACCACTGATTGGCTGAACTTTCTCCAATCAAGAAACCTCTCTCAGCCCAATTTCATTACACTGTGGACCCTATTCGATTGAGAGGCCTGTCGCTGTAAATAATCGCGCAATGTTGGTGCTCTGATGTGATGCTTCCGTTTTCACGTTTTGCGCTAAAGTTATTCGTTCAGTTTGGATCACTCAGGAAATATAAATTAATACTAGAGAAATCCATTGAAACGTCTTAAGCCGATATCAAGTCACAGCTCACATGATGGAATTATCCAGACCGAGTGGAAAAAGTGTTGAATCTTTTCTATTATCCATGTTCATAGAAGTGCATTTTGCGAGAAAGCATGTCATTAAGTTTTGGGGATCATTCGTTTTTACGTCAGAATAAACCGTATTTTTGTTATCCGATGTTTGCAAGCAAATCAGCGTGCCCCACACTTGTTTTTTGCAAGCATTTCGACATTTTTGTATAGATTGACCCACAGTTTCTGCTTAGAAAATAGAGTTTAAAAAAGTGGCAACGTTGAGTGCTAATAAGACTTTACCGGTAAATGGTTTAACATAACAAGTTGGACAGAACGAAGCTGTCTCGCCAGTATGAGGCCATCTAATGCGGGTACTTCCTTTTGCTCTCTGTGATGATGATGACTTTCTTTTGCACTTGATTTAGGAGTTGTGCTTGAGGTGAAGCAGTCACTGTCGCCGACGAATAGAGTTATGTGGTAACATGACGCGTAGTAATCACAAATAGATTTGTTCCGAAATTCGACAAGCCGTTGTTTTTATGCATAGATGGGGGAATGCACCGAACAGATTTTGACCTAAGCAGAACCTCAGTGTTGTGAAGAATGAGCCTTAACAGTGAGTAAATCGGTCCACGTCTGGGTAGATCGAAAACCGTGAAGAATAACTACATCGCGGCTCCTGAAAATCACTGCAAGAGGAAACCAATCGAATGGGCTTGGAGCTGCACACCTTAGGCAAAAGTAATAGCACATGTATGATGTCCGCCAGAATCAGCAATTCATGCACTTTCAAGCGGTGATTGGTACTGGCATTTTTTAAGACAATAATTCGTCGGGTTCATAATTATTTATTTATCGTAAACTTCAATGAATACCGCTGTTGACGAAGTCTCGCAAGGAACAACATATAGGTTAGACTGATCTGCGGAGGGAAGAAAATCTGATTTGGGTGAACTAAACGGTCGGAGCTGCTTCTAATATGATTTGTGTAAGATGCGCGATACCTTCAATAGACGATGTAACGAGATTCGACTTGAGCGGTTTCCTGTTTGGAAAAGAGTTCACGGACAAGCTGCTGCAGACAAAACCGTGCGGAGATTGTAGTGTGATGATCAGAGGAGTTTTGGTTTCGTGTATAAAATTAAAACTGTATGGAAAACGGAATGCTAAGTGGTACATTCGTACATTTTCCATTCAGTTGTTGCTATTTGTGGACATACATAGCGCTGAATGTGCGGTATTTCAGCAAGATAATTGCAGTATGCATACGGCCCCGATGACGTAAAAGTGGTGTATGAACAATTAAATCAGTACAGGTGACTGGTATCATCGAACCCCAGTTTATCTGTAATTGGAAGTCTAGGAAACTACTAGACGTGCATGTTGCAATAATCGGGTCCACCAGTTGAGGGATCAGCTGGATGGAGCTATTCAGTAAGCATCGGTCTATTTAAGTGAAACAGTACTCTGAAGTCTGATTGGTTGCACGAACAAGCGTTGTGCTGAAATTCTGGAACGAACTGGATATCTGTTGTCCTTTAAACTCCAAGTGGTGATACTGAAATATGAATAATCCTACAATTGTGAGACGGCCGTTTTTTGTCCATTATTATTTGCTATTTGTTTTGGTCATTTTTCAAATGACCCTTGTTCGCACTAAAAGTTGTCACTTTTTTATTTTCTCCCAAACAAAAAATTGACCGATCTAAGCAAGATTTTCGAAATGCTAGTCAAAAATCAGGTGTGGGGTTATAGATGTGGGATGGAATGTGTGCGTCATCGTATCCGCCTATATAACAATAATTTCCGTTGTTGGCCAGCGAACAATCCTGTGTTCGTATAAA
>LOND01002852.1:15076-40357 GCA_014220965.1 Paragonimus kellicotti | reverse complement strand
ATCATCATCATCATCATCATCATCATCATCATCATCATCATCATCATCATCATCATCATCATAGACAGCAATACATCAGTGGTTCACACTGATGCTTGACTGCCACACAACCACGAAGAAAAAGGAAAAAAAAACTTATATAGGAAGAAAGAAGAAAACAGAGGAGGGGAGGGGAAGTGGACCTAACTACTAAAAATAGCTACGTCTATATTCAAACATACAACATCAAGGCGCCTACACCTTGCAAACAAACAACCGAGCTGTAAGTGAAAGTAAGGCGTCATCAGCGAGACAGCTTCCTTACGGCTTTCACTGCCCGCATCATTAAGTGCACTCACTTCACAATCAACAACCGAGAATAAGCAGCTGAGGTCGATTAGGCTCTAGTTTAAGATAAGATTAGTGATGTGTGTGGTCAGCCAGGGAGACGAACCCGACCTACAGTGGCCAACCCCTTCGTGAACGATTTCATTTGTCTACGCCAGGTCATCATCTGTCCACCTCGCACCTTGCGCCAGTCGGCCGCAGCGTCGGCAAACAGTGCTCGGTGTGGCAAACGACTAGCTGGCATCCTTAGTACATGACCTAACCATCTAAGTCTGTGCAAATGTAGCGACTGAACAAGAGAACTCGTTTGATCAGTGCCAAACACCCGCTTCCTAACCTCCTCGTTGCTTCACTCGCTGGTGCCACCCGATACGAGCGATTGAACGCAGACATCGGTGGTCAAATACCTGGAGACGGTTCACGTCCTCTACCCTGAGTGGCCAGGTTTCGCTGCCGTAAAGTAATACGGCCCTCACTGTTGTTTGATATACACGACCCTTAAGCTTTAGGGAAATACCTCTGTCGCCATAGGTGTCTTCAGATTAGCGAACACCGCCCTAGCCTTGGAAATACGCGCTTCTATTTCATTCCCTACACCTCATATGATGATGATGAACCGCGTAGTATGTGTGTATCCTCCATCAACTGTGGTGTCGACATGGTGTCAGTCTGTAGTGCTCCACTGTGCACGTTTCTCCTGCACTTCCTGTTGAAGCGAATGATGTCCTCAGTCTGTGGTGTTATAACATTACTTCAGAGGTTGTACCTGTGTGATCACTTTCCGAATCAGGATCATAGAAAGAAGCTACGGACTTCAGTGACTTTTTCTGCCGTCTAGGTGGATGATGATGCTTCGCCGGGAAGCCTACTGGTTACAGTTTAAGTCCTGCCTGTTATCTTTCGTTCATGGTTACGCATTGCCTGGTACATCGTGGAATCAAAATCAGTCGCATTGTTGAGATTCGTTGTGCTCCTTTTAACCGCATTTCATTTTCGCACAATTATACTCTCGTGTTGCGCGTAAATGTAATACGGTTTAAGTTCCCCCCCCATGAATATAGTGTCATATACTAAGGCGTGGTGCTGCCTGAATTGTATGTTAACCTGATTGACGCACTTTCTTTGTAGATCATCAGTATTGTTTGAGCCCACAATAATCATCCTCTGCTGCTGCTAAGTTTAAACGAGTCCTTTGGGTTTATTCTCCCTAGTACTGCTACCAATCTTGTCTGTGATATTCTCCAAACCGGTTCCGATTGTGTTGAGTCAAGCTTCCTCCTGGATCTTTCAAAATGCTATTCTCTTTTAGAGAACCACCTTAGACGGTTAATAACTCCGAAGTTGGTTAGCTGCAAACAAAGATCCTATTGAGCTGGTAGCTGCTTTCATCTAAATAGTCCCCGTTATTGGTCTTTTCAAGGTTCCTGCAGGAACAACTCAGGGTGTGCCCCTTCTTGAGAAAAGAGTGTTTGGTACCGCCATACCTGAATCGTGCAAACATTGGTGTGCTTTGGATGTTGACGTGATCCCGTATCCCGTTTAACCGTAGTATTTAGCTTTGGTATCACCGGAAACCCTGTTGGAGAAACGTTTTTGTGGACAGTCATCTAGAGATGAGGACAAGTGAATACCAACGCTGGAGTTGAAAAGCCATGTTTGTAAGTAACCGTCTTCTGTAATTCTCATCGAACGTTCCACGTATGTACACAAATGTAAGGGGTTTTTCTGATCGTTACTAGTCGACAGCCACATATTGACAGTCTGGGTGGTGATGTGTTTGCTTGTTTTTTTTTTAGTTTGCTGTGTCTAGATAAAACCAGTGACCGGCGTTTTATGACGTTACTCGGGTTAGCGGTTGAATGGGATCAAGTGGTTAATACATGGTTGCTCACTAACGGTGGTGGGCCTCGCACGAATTTCTGTTGGGTGCGTCGCTGGGAGCTGTAGGGTGCGGTTGCGACCGCTTCTGCTATCGGTAAGTTACTCTAAATAAACACTTGGTACTAAGATTATGCTTTCATATTTCGAAGGTGCAGTACACGGTGTGCTCCAGACTTAACAGCGTACTTGCCAGAACATCTTGCTGGTCTGCTTGTGTGAGACGGTAGACTCTAAAAGGGCCGGTGTTTGTCAGTCTTCTTGGCTATACAAAACACTAATTATCAGGAGTAATAGGTCTATAAAAATTGAAACACGAAATAGAACTGAAAGTTGATTATGGTTGGAAACGGCTGTTGTTGAGAAAACGGTCAATTCTGGTATCTCCCTGTAGTTTCTGCTGTCAAAGGAATCCGACTTGAGGGACCTCACAGTAAGTCTAATTCAACAGTGTGATCTGCAAGACAACAGAGGGCTTAGCTTACTTTATGAACTTATCCAAGGAAAATGCTTCAAAATTCTGACTTACTTCATAGTAAGGAGTTTGTCTGACCCGCATGTGTGATGATATGTTTGAAATATTAGTGGCTGTTATCTATTACTGCGGCACCCACTTTATGCCTTTAACCTTATATAATGCCGTTCAGTAACACTGAAGTTTGTTCCCCTACTGTGCAATGTGTGGGTGGTCACGGTCACCCCTTGGGCGAATTGGGTATTTTTGTTTGGGGGTACTTTTTAGCCATCATTCTTCGTGTTCAGAAGATATCAGAGCGGCATCTAGAGAAATAATACTGTTGTATGCTCATAGGACCATGTCTTTCTACCCAAGCATTTCTACGCATTTACTAGTGTGACTTACAACCCTGTGTAGCTGCCATCCGTGTGACTGCTTCCACCCAGTTTGCCTGACATGGTTGTATTCAGTAAAATCAAAGTTCTGGTCAGCAAGACCCTCCAGATCAAGGTAATGGGCAAGCCAAATCTCCATACTGAAGCAATAGACTTTATAGGATTGGTAGTGAAGATTCGGGGATTTAGGTTATTTGAAAATTGAACACCACCCACACTTGATCGCAGCCTTCGCATTCAGATAAGCCTTTCGGCTAGCCCACTTCGAAAGGAAGCACTAGACTCGAGTTTCGCTCTTATTAGAGCTCATCAGTAGTGCATATCCTTGTCTGGATCGGAGTTTGCACTCTGACCCTCGTGCTTGTGAGACTAGCGTGTTAACCACAAACTCCGATCCAGACAAGGATATGCACTACTGATGAGCTCTAATAAGAGCGAAACTCGAGTCTAGTGCTTCCTTTCGAAGTGGGCTAGCCGAAAGGCTTATCTGAATGCGAAGGCTGCGATCAAGTGTGGGTGGTGTTCAGTTGTATAGGGTTAGTCTGTTACCATCGCAAAGCATTCCTTCCAGTTCTCCGAAGTCTCATTTACAAAATCTTCTTGCAATTCACAGTTTCAGCAGAAGGAGCAGAGCAGCTGGACTTGTGAATTCTTATGAGAGCTTTCTCAGCCTCACAATTACATTTCCTCACAACTGTGTTTGCACGTACTTTAGTATTTTAGTATTTTTGCTCTAAAGTGGTATCACATGTTACTGAATGAGTGTTGATTCCATTGGTCGTCTTTCACAAACACCGATGCCCCACTATTTATAACAGTGGCAGAACTCGTTTAATTTCCATGTTGTCAAATCTTCGCATATAGCTTTCGTAAATCGGTGCTTGAATAGTATTCAGTGCACATTCCAGCCCATATCTGCTTATTGCAGGATCTAGCACGCCTAAGTGGAAGCCTGTTGTTTTGACCGAATTTGGGGAAATTTGGTTATTTGATGGCAAAAGGTCTGCTAAAACAGAAAGTCACAGCTTTGTGAGGATGATGATTTTTCTTTTCTAGGCTGCACTAAACTGTGCTTAACTGTACGTTGTATCTCCCGTGTGTCTTTTAAATGTGCGACGTTGAACTTTTTGACTTCTCAAGTTGTCAGTCTATGTCTGCATGTTTTCCCTGCTGGCTGGGTACACTTGGTTACTTCGTTGTTTGATCTGTGCTTCAGGAGTTCCAGCAAACCTTCGCAGTTAAAGCAGTCCGTTTCATCCACGCATCTACCACGCGGATTAACCTCCTCTGAGGTCCTTGTTCAATCTGGCCACTCTACTGGGCCGAATCTGACCAGCCTTTGGGGTCCGTCAGCAATAGAGGCAGGCAAACGGCGCGTTTCTGTTGGCGCTGTAAACGCGCGGAACATCTCGCGTTCAGGTTCCCGGACCTATATTACTCAGAAAAGTAACTGCTGCTTTTTGCTTATTATCTTCTAAATCTGCAGTCTTGGGTGGTTGGTTCATTCTCTGTTTGACTCATATTTCTTAGAGTCCCTGTCAGCGTAGTACAATTTTTGAATTCGTATCTAGTGATCATAATCCTTCTATCGTCCGTCCCCGCCTTGTTACATGGTTAACTGTCAGTGTAGCGTGCTCCTGGGCCAATCATCCTAAATAATTAGTTTAACGAGGTGACTGTCCGTCATCATCACCATAACAGCCGTGAGCCTAACCAGAAGATACTGTGGTCTGGGGCCGCCACTCACCTCAACAATGACGTAGAATATCCTAGAAGGAGGAAACATTACTGGAAATGCCAAAAAACTAAAAGAAAGCTAAGCAGAAGAACTAGAAATGGTATGGATGCAGGTACGCCATTGACTGCGACACATTGCCATCTCGGATAGCGTCTCTAACCAGCGGTTTGAGTGATCACGAGGACCCCATCCAGGCAGGTGACGCCTGCTATCTTACTCAATGGAACACTCAGACCTCCTTATTTAGTGACCACGTTGTTGCTTGATCACTACGAGGTTTTACCCAACTGTTGGTGGTCTCAGTATATAATGCCCGGTACGGTAAACGCTCAGCTGGCATACGGAGTACGTGACCTAACCATCGCAGGCTGTGCAACGTGAGTAGTTGACCAATTGATCGCGCATCCCGAGCGTTCCGGAATACGCGCCGGCGAACTGCCGTATTGCTCACGCGATCAGTCCACTTAATGTGGGCTAACTGGCGGAGACAACGATGGTCAAATACAGCAAGTCTGTTGACATCATTGCGAACAGGCCACATAGAGCAAAACAGAAGGTACATAAACATGTAACCTTCTTTTTAGAAGCAACCGAACGTCTTCGACGTTACAGATGATATAGGTTGGCAAAGACAACTCGTGCCTTTGCTATCCTCGTTGATATCTCATCAGCAATATTACAAGCTGACGAGATAGTGTTACCCAAGTAGGTGAAACTGTCCACAGTCTCAAGTGGATTACCTTGCAATGAAGAAAGGAGTGGAAATGTCCCAGTCTTGAAGCAACACTTTGCACTTTGAAGGTGCGAAGCGCATTCCATACAAACCAGCCCGGTCATTCACCTTGTTCAGCATGGTCTGCATGTCTTCGGCAGAGGGGCTAAGTAAGACAATGTCGTCCGCATACTCCAGGTCGGTCAACCTAGCTCCAGGAAGAAGCTCAACACCAAGTTCACTGGACTCCAGAATGTCGTCCATGACAAAATTGAACAGGAAGGGGAAATCGGACACCCTTGACGAACACCACTAGAAGTGATGAACGCCCGAGACAGTTGTCCATAAACTCTCACCCTGCTTGCAGAGTGAGCATACAGTGATCTCAACAGATTCACGTATTTCCCTGGTACTCCCTTGCGAAGAAGACAGTTCCAGAGAACGTTACGAGCAACTGAATCGAAAGCAGCTTTCAGGTCCAAAAAGACCAAGACCGTCGGCTGCCTATAAGAGTGCCGATGTTCCAAGATCCGTCGCAAGGTAAAAATGTGGTCAACGCACCCTCGACCGGATCGGAATCCTGCCTGTTCTTCACGTATCTGGACTTTCTCTGGGTTTAGTGAGCCGACGTAAAATGAGGCCAGTGAGTAACTTGGACGCAACAGACATTAGACTGATGCCTCTGTAATTGTCACATAGACTTTGAGCTCCCTTTTTTAAAAGCGGGAATTATTATGCCCCTGCCCTCTACTTCCTGTCCATCTGCACACGTGTATTTTTTCAGTACCCACCAACCTCATCAGATGACACTGTGACTGGATCTGTTGTTTTTAACATCAGTAACCAGGGGTATACTCGAACTTATCAGTAACAGTGATAGGTTGAAGTATACAAAATGAGATGAAATATAGGTATTATTGTGGATATGGTCGTATGGAACGGTTGCAGGGCGCTACCCTACAGATAACGTCTACAATCATCGTCATCGTCATCATCATCATAGACAGCAATACATCAGTGGTTCACACTGATGCTTAACTGCCACACAACCACGAAGAAAAAAACCTATATAGGAAGAAAGAAGAAAAAGAGGAAAGTGGACCTAACTACTAAAAATAGCTACGTCTATATTCAACATACAACATCAAGGCGCCTACACCTTGCAAACAAACAACCGAGCTGTAAGTGAAAGTAAGGCGTCATCAGCAAGACAGCTTCCTTACGGCTTTCACTGCCCCGCGTCATTAAGTGCACTCACTTCACAGACAACTCGTCTACAGTCAACGATTTGTGCAGTCACAATCCTTTATCTGCAACATGCAACAACAAACCGCTCTGCTCAGGTAAACTATTAGGGCCGTTTTTATCATGTCATTACTCACACTTGGTTCCAACCGCCGGTGATCTTGATGAGTATTGGCGAGTTTGGCAAACTCCCAGCTGGCATTCGAAGCACGTGCCTCAATCTTCGAAGACTGCGTGGTGTGCTGTCATTCGAAGTACGCATCTGCAAATGACCGCGTTGTTCACGCGATTGTCCCATTTAATGTAGGTTTCTTGACGAGAGGAGCGGTTGCCATAAGATTTAAAATGCGTACACTGACCGTCATAGTTTTATTACTCCTTGGTCTTTCCCCATTCGCATGGTCTACCTGGTGCATGTATTGATTAACCATGATCTACACTAACGTCATTCTTTAATATGTCCCGTTGACTGTGAAGCAGCGGTAAATGCCAAATATATCATACACTCTATGTTTTGATCGCCACGAACCACTTGAA
The DNA here is from genome assembly GCA_014220965.1 of Paragonimus kellicotti. NCBI lineage: Eukaryota > Metazoa > Platyhelminthes > Trematoda > Plagiorchiida > Troglotrematidae > Paragonimus > Paragonimus kellicotti. Next base: position 33,068 of record LOND01002852.1, on the reverse strand, counting down.
AAGCTTGTTTTAGTAGTTATCTCTGGTAGTGGTACATAATCTTTTTCAGTGAGAAGCTCCCCATTTTGAAAGTGTTTCTTCAACTGAATACCTCCAGAAAATTGATTTGATTGATAAAACCCCGTTGCGTTGTTCATCAGCGCAACACATTTAACTATAAATGACGGCATTTCTTCACGTGAGGACTCGGCTCAACCCAACCACGGACGCAACTCGAGAATATAGCCGTCAGCTACCGGTGTCTCCATTCCATTGAAGACTGTCGATCATTTTAGAATAACCACTTCTGCCTGTGATTGTGCCGTTGCTCGTGTCTGTTTAGTTTTGTTGTTCACTCAGAAATGATGTGCACACAAATATAAAATACTTAGTCAGAAACTGAACAACGAGGAGTACGCGAAACGCTTGTGAAAGCGCGCTGACAGATAAACTGCTCGAGTCAAAATAGGGTCATCCAAATGAACCTACGGCGGAAATCTAAACAGCTATATGTAGCTCTTGCGGAGAGGTCTGTTTCAAAACGCACCGCATATACAACGTAGATACATTTCTCCGGATTCAGCGGAATTTATGAACAGACGTCGGCTGACCCATCTGACTCCGAGTGCGACGAAGACTTTCGTGAAGTGAGACGCAAACTTACGAAGAATCTGCGTAGGGACCGTGGAGCATACTTCTCAGAGTAAGCCAAAGAGATAAGGAAAGCAGTTTTTTTTTACATGGAACTTACCGGGCGCTGTTTTTCCGACTCGTTGTTCCACTGGGCGTTGGTAAGGTATTAGTGAGACTATAAATGGAAAAGATGGCCCACGAATTTGCAGCCTGGACGACTTGGCAGAGGGGCTGAATACTTTAAGGGACAGCTCAACTGGCCTAAGCCAGCTTATTCAACTGTGGATGATGACGATTGTGAGGTTAGTTGTGACATTCCAGACGACCCTCCGTCCTAACCCAAAGTGGATTTGAAGCTGAAATTAATGAAACGTAATAAAGCCACAGATCCGAGCCTTTCTTTTTTTGGACACTTTTCAAAGGCGTTGTTAAGAGGTTAGCTTCTGAATTGACCTACGCTCCCTAGTTCCTTGTGGGAGAGGTGCCTCATAACTGGTGCTTATCAACGGTCATTTCATTTTCAAGAAAGGTCATCATCATCATAGCAGCCATGAGCCTGACCAAAAGGTACTGTGGCTCGGGCTGCCGCTCACCTCAACAGTGACGTGGAATATCCTAGAAGAAAACGTTACTAAGAAGGTTGAAAATTAATAAAAGAAGTCTAAGCGGAAGAACTAGAAATGGTATGGATGCAGGTACGCCATTGACTGCGACACGCTGCCATCTCGGATAGCGTCTCCAACCAGCGGTTTGAGTGATCACGAGGACCCCATCCAGGCAGGCGACACCTACCCACTTTACTCAGTGGAGCAGTCAGGGTCTTCATATTTCGTGACCACGTTGTTGCTTGACCACCATGTGGTTTCACCCAACTGTTGGTGGTCTCAGTATATAATGCCCGGTACGGTAAACGCTCAGCTGGCATACGGAGTACGTGACCCAACCATCGCAGGCTGTGCAACGTGAGTAGTTGACCAATTGATCGCGCATCCCGAGCGTTCCGGAATACGCGCCGGCGAACTGCCACATTGCTCACGCGATCAGTCCACTTAATGTGGGCTATTTGGCGGAGACAACGATGGTCAAATACAGCAAGCCTGTTGATATCTTCCTTGCGAACAGGCCACGTTTCCGAACCATAGAGCAAAACAGAACGTACACAAGCATTATATACTCTTCCTTTCAGCGACAATCGAACGTCTTTTCGACGCCACAGATGACGCAGTTGGCAAAGGCAACTCGTGCTTTGCTATCCTCGCTGTCATCTCGTCACCGGTATTAGCCTTGCCTCTATCGCATCCAGACTGCTCACGAGTTTCACAATGAGCCGGCTTCTGAAGTGTAGAGGTAACCATATAGGAGAAGAACAGGCAGGTTTCCCACCTGGTCGCGGGTGTATCGATCATATCTTCACCTTGCGACAGAAACCGGAGCATCGGCACTCTTTTTTTCTCCGGTCGCTGTGACATTTTCGCAATTGAATGCTGCTTGTGACTCGGTTGCACCACGCGTCCTCTGGGACTGTCTCCACGGCAGATGAGTCCTAGTGAAGTAAGTCAGTTTGTTGATGTATGCTCGTTGCGAATGCAGAGTGCGTATTTATGGACACCCATCTCCAACGTTCTCTACCTCAAGTGACGTTTGACAGTGGTGTCAGATTTCGCCTTTTTTTCTCAAAGTTGTGATGGACGATATTCTGAAAGGATCACTCAGAGGTTCCAAGGATCTCTGAATGGTGCCTCTAACAGGTAGTAAACTGACTGATATTGAGTATGCGGGTAGCACTGCTTTATTTGGTTCTACAGAGATTATGCAGACCATGCTGAACGAGTTAAATGTTACGCATGGTATGCCCCTTGCATCTTCAAAGTGTAAAGTATGTCGCAGGCTTGGATTGACACTGACTCTGTCTTCGTTATTGTTGGCAGGGCACTGGAAACTGAGGAGCGTTTTATTCTACCTGGATAGTGTCATCTCGTCAATCTGTAGTATTGCTAACAAAGTGTCCATGAGAATAGTGAAAGCACGTCATGCATTCGCCAACCTACATCACTTGTGACATCAAGAATACACCCATTTATTAATCAGAAGCAGAGTTTACAACGGATCCTTGCGTTCAGTTTTGCTTTACAGATCAGAGACCTGACCCATTTGTGCGGAAGGTGCACATAGATCCTCAACATTTGATCGTCGTTGTCTCCGCCAAATGAGCTGACTTGGTGAGCAACGCGACAGTCCATCGGCGCGTACTTGAAACTGTGCGCATTTGCGAACAGTAACCGAGATAGTGACAGTAGCATTTTCTGCTTGGAGCATATACTCCGTATGCCGACGCAGCGTCCGCCGCACCACGTATTGTCCATTGCGGCCGCTGATGGTTGGGAGAAACTTCAAGGTGTCCAAGTGATGACGTGATCACGGGTTACGAAAGCCATGACTGTTCCACTAAGCAAGGCTGGTATGTGCCGCCTACTTGGTTGTGGAGTTCGTGACCGTCCACATCGTTGTTTAGAAGCGTTGCCTGACGTGGCACTGTGTTGCAGACATTTTCGAACCTGTATCCGCAAACTTGTCGACCTTTCTTTTTTTGTGGAGGTCAGTTGTTCTACGTTTATTTTGTCCCCCTTACTCTTCGCTATATTTATTACCCTGCAATTTTGTGGATCATTTTCCGCGTCAGCGGTAGTCCAAGTTGTATCTGCTGGTTCGATTAGAAGCTGAAAATGGTGACGTTGGTGACTATGGTGATGTTGCTCACCACTGACTTCCTAACTTGACACGAATTGCTCTCCAGACTCCAGTTAGTGCAGATTGGTTGCATTCTCCTGTGCGTCTGCTCCCTTTTAGTTACATATTGCACGTTACCAAGATGAGGTTGAGTTGCCAGTGTTTGTGGCACCCGAATACACATACTTCGTGAATCGTCGGTTTAACCTTAGATCTTTTAAATAATCGAAACGGCGTAAACTTTTCCAGGCGTAATAACAGTTTTGCTCCCTCCCCATCCACAGCAGAGTTCGTTTGTTCATTTTGGCGATCCAGGATTCCTGGTTTGATGGAAGTCACAACGCTGTTAGCATGTTTTCTCGTAAACTGGAATCGTAACCGCTTTTGAGGCAAAATGTAAAGCAGATTTGTTCCAGTACAGTGTAGTTCGTTTCATATACCTGTCAATATGGTTTGCTCAGCTAAACTTTTCGCTCCCTGTTATGTGTCACTGATACCGACAGTGTGTTCACTCTGTTTTTAAAGGGTATCTCATGCACGATAAAACCTTGTTAGTGTGTATGTAAGTGAGACCAAGTATACATACCCTGTACCGTGTGCATTTGATTCCAATCAATTGTGCTGTTACGAGTCAGGACTGGTGACCAATCGACTTCACAGTTCTACACTCTGTCTCACATTAGTCGGTGTGTGCCTGTCTTCTTGGCATTGTCTGGATTTTGTGCCTATGTGTTTCAGTGTGCTTTTGCTGGTACTGGTACACGGCTTGTCTTATTTTTTTGTTCACAACGCGGTTAACAGTTCTGTATTGGATTATCTTAGCCGCTTCATTCTTATGTCTTTCGGTGATCTCAGATTGCCGCAGTTTCGTAGCGGTGAGTTGTGTACATATTCGCTTCAAAACGTTTAAATCATACATCATCATCTTCTGACTGTCGTGTTGGTTCCCTCTTTTTCAGCATCTACTATCGGTCAGGCCCCTGCGACTACCTCTGAAATCGACATATTGCGGGAGCTTGTGTTCACACTTAATGGAGTTGGAGGCAATTTGATTAAATTTGATCAGTTGACAGATGTTTTCCGAGTGAGTTGCTACTCACTGGTCGTTATACTGCATAGCGTTTGCAAGTATCATATTACGATCTGTGTGCTTCATTGCGAATGCGTCTGTTTGGATTGTATGCACCTATATGAAGCTTGTGGTGTACATTAGGCATGTTTGGAATAAGGCCTCTAAATTTTGAACAACGTAAACCAATGGTACGGTGTGATTCGTTCGCAGTACGCTGTGTAATTCATCGTCATCTCTGCTGAAACAGTGTTTAGCCAGATGCGGTTCTCCGGTCGCGACACCGGTTATCTGTGAATTTCTGGATTCATTTCTATGCCATTTGGAATACTATTGTTTAATTTAGGGTTTCCCGCTTCAATCCGTTCTTTATGTATAGTTCAGGCAAGCGTAATTATCATAGCTTCGTATAGACTCGTAGTTTAGCTCATTACATGTAACTAACGCTTGAAAAGTTCGACGTTCTGAACTCACCGGTGCACCTTCCGCGCTTTTGTTATATTTCTATGCTGCCAGTTGCATGACCGACCTTTTGACTCACGTGGCCGGTGTTAGTTGTCGACGGCGGTATACATCGGTGTGTCTTTTTTACTCCGTACCCATGCACTTTTTCAGGTTCGTCTGAAATTTGCCATGGTAGATGATTTTTAAATTGATCTACAGTGAACATGTCGACAAAATTAATACTCAGAAATAACTTTTTTAAATGGAAACTTCATGGGGACCATTCCAGGTAGACCGCTATTAATGCGGCCATTTACTAACAAGGAACTCTGTCGCGTCGGAACTCGTCTGCGCAAGCATCGACAGTCAACTTTGTTTTTGTTTTCCAGGCATGTTTCACCACGTCGATTGCTGATGTTGAGGATCTAAGGATCTTGCACGAACATTTATTGATCATTTCGTCCACATTTCAATTGCTCCTGATTCCACTTCGCGGGCTGAAGACGGCATTCACTTTCACTTGTTTCCATGATATTTGAGTGCATTCGCCGCCCGCTTTTAAGTATAGTTGCGTAGTTTGCGAGTTTTTGGTCGCGCCTAGCTTAGTTCATCAGAGCGATCGAATGTTTTCGGCGCAACGGGGGATAGCAAGTTTTTATGCAATTGAAACTCGCTCGTACACAAAGAAGGTGTTGAGTCGACTGTTGAGGTTTATAGGTTTAGTGTGGAATACACATGAGTATGCTCATATCTAAGGCGTGTGGGTGGCCAGTTACCAGCTGATACTTTTGCGGATCGTCCGTGAATCGTTTGGTTGATCAGTGCTGACCTATACACTTCCGCGCATGATACTTCGATTTACTTTTGTTCCTGTCAAGCGTTGCTTGTATCAATGCCGGTATAACGAAAAGGTTGCTGTAAACGAGAAACTATCTGCCCCATATAATGGGCCGCTGTGTTTCTTGTAAATGGCGCCGTCATTACGAAAATCTCTTCATAATGCAGATTAAACATCCCCACACATGTTTGTGTTGGCAGTAGCGAAAGGTTTTGGGCGAACCACAGCTGAACATCTCAGAGCCGCCAAGGTCAGTTTTTCCTGTTCTACCTAGTCTTTCTAGACGAACGTGAACGATATTTACTAAGGCTTCAGACAATTGAACTGTACGAAAAAAGGGAGTATAAACTCTGATCCTTGTTCAGAACAATCGTCGACTGGATTCTGTCGGCTTTATATTGATATTATACCCTACTTATCGAATGCGTGCTGAGAAACGAATAGGTCGTTGAGAAGGACGTTTACGTCATTACATCACAGCGAATAATACTCACGGGAATGCTTACCGGTATGGTGTGTGTGGGTGTATGCCCTTGAGTGGGTGACTCAATGAGCCAGTTGCAAATATCATCGCGTTTTTTCTTCACACGTTCAAGTGTATCCGTGCTGAACTGGGTTTCGTAGTAAAGTATGTTTTATGTATCTTTACTTATTAATTACACACAAAAGGAAGTGTGAGTGTGGGCATCTGGTCCAAGTGGTCTTTTTTTGATAACTAGTTAGATATTTGATCAGCTTCTGAAGTTGTTTGTTACAACAAGATGGTAACCGTAGCGAATGATTTTCCGCTCCCGTTACTTTTGTTGTAGCGGTGCTCCAGTGTTCCGATATCTTACACTTGCTCAGGTGTCTTGCGAACCGTTAGAGAACAGTACATCATGTTCTTCTACGCAATATTCTTATGAACTTACGATTTCTTCAGTCTGTTGTCGACAAATTGTAAATCTAGCTAGATACATCGGCTGCGTGACTTGATCCTCATGTAAAAATTGCCTACTACCCAGTTGAGCGATTATCGACAATCATGGGATCATTGCTGCTTTTGACACTACTGTTTTGTGAACCAAGTAGTTTTGGTCATAAGCCTCGATGCCTCTTTCGAGCTTTTCGACCTAAAAACATCTTTCTAGTTCGATGTGTCTGAAGCAACTGGAGAACAACTTACGATGATATCATTAGTCGTGTAATCATTGTGTTTAAAATGTTCCCATCGTGATTGTCTGTTCTCGTCATACAAATTTTATATTTTTGATATCGATTGGGGAAGAATCCTGCAAAAATTTCTTTGTACGTGCATAATCTTTCGTGCGCCCTTTCCTAGTTAGCTCCCAATGTTTGCCTTCATCCTGGTGACGCAGACGCTGTTAAACGAATAGCCGAGTGCGGTTGGCTGCATGACCGAATCCGACAGTTCATCACCCATGTACAGCATGATCGACTTTCTGGGCCGATGTTGCAAAGCCTGGCATCTGGCTTGCACGAGAACCTCAGCGAATACTACAGGCTCATCGCCACAATTGAAGTGCGTTTCCATGCGTTAAAAAATTTTTACTCGCGTTTCTTCAAAATCATACACGCCTTTCACTGTTTTTTTCTCTGTGCCCTCGGGATTACTTTTTGTTTCTGTAGACTATGAATAAGCGGCAGTTCAATGATAAAATCATGCTTAAGCAGATAGTGAAAACCACTGACTGACCCGTATGCGGGTTGTCGGAATAACATGATCACCATGGTTGGCATTGTGCTTCGGGAACCATTGAGATTCATCATCACAGACAGCAATACGTCAGTGTTTCGCACTGATGCTTAACTGCCGCACAAACACGACACGAGGAAAAAGAAAAAGCAAACCTTGTATAGGAAGAGAGAATGAAAAAAGAAGGGACTGGAGGCGACCTGATTACTAGAAATAGTTACGTCTATATTCAGACATTCAACATCAAGAGGCCTACACCCTGTAAACAAATAACCAAACTGTAAGTGAAAGTAAGGCGGTTAGTAGAGATTACCAGAGGTGACGGTTGGTATGAGTCTGATGACTAAGTTCAGTAGGACAGTGTTGGAAGAATCGGAAGTAGCATGTGTTCTGCCTGTTCTGCTCGGTTGCAGCAAGTAAGACGATTCGGTTTGTATTATCATAAGCACAGTGCAGTTTGTGATTAGTATTATTTTGCCCTCCCGAGAACTCCAGCCGTGGATTTCTAAACGAGACACCAACACAGTTTTTGCATATGCTGTGGCCGACTGGCTTAAGATGCGAGATAGACAAGTGATCACGCCGTCGAAAAATGAGGTTAGTTACTCCAGGATTTCCCACTGTCAGTTGGGTTCGGTTCCCTGGGGCCCTCGTGACTCATGTAGGCAGCGGCTGGAGACGTTTGATGAGATGGCAGCTAATATTATTTTCTGGCGTGAATCTTGTGTCGCTTGTTCGAATGGCCTGGGGTGTGCACAGCTATTGAAGTAAAGACCGCAACACCGTCCTCTTGCTGATGAAATCTAACTTCAGTTAGAGCTCGGTTGATTGTTTACGAAGTGTCATCATCATCATCATCATGGACAGCAATACACACTGATGCTTGACTGCCACACAACCACGAAGAACAAAGGGAGAAGAAAAAAACTTATATAGGAAGAAAGAAAAACAGAGGAGGGGAGGGGAAGTGGACCTAACTACTAAAAATAGCTACGTCTATATTCAAACATACAACATCAAGGCGCCTACACCTTGCAAACAAACAACCGAGCTGTGAGTGAAAGTAAGGCGTCATCAGCAAGACAGCTTCCTTACGGCTTTCACTGCCTCATTAAGTGCACTCACTTCACAGACAACTCGGCCAAACAACGACAGCATTCACGCCACTGAGCTCGATTAGCCGCCATCTCACCTAACGTCTCAAGCCACCGACTCTGTGAGTCGCGAGGGCCCCAGCCCGGGAGACGAACCCGACCTACAGTGACCAACCCCTTCGTGAACGATTTCATTTGTCTACGCCAGGTCATCATCTGTCCACCTCGCACCTTGCGCCAGTCGGCCGCAGCGTCGGCAAACAGTGCTCGGTGTGGCAAACGACTAGCTGGCATCCTTAGTACATGACCCAACCATCTAAGTCTGTGCAAATGTAGCGACTGAACAAAAGAACTCGTTTGACAATCAGTGCCAAACACCCGCTTCCTAACCTCCTCGTTGCTTACTCGCTGGTGCCACCCGATACGAGCGATTGAACGCAGACATCGGTGGTCAAATACCTGGAGACGGTTCACGTCCTCTACCCTGAGCGGCCAGGTTTCGCTGCCGTAAAGTAATACAGCCCTCACTGTTGTTTGATATACACGACCCTTAAGCTTTAGGAGAAATACCTCTGTCGCCATAGGTGTCTTCAGATTAGCGAACACCACCCTAGCCTTGGAAATACGCGCTTCTATTTCATTCCCTACACCTCCGACGAAGGTAGGCACCTCGATGTTGAATTTTTGAATTTAGACATACGTGTATTCAGTAGTTTGATTCCATCTTCTCTTTTTTAACCTTCTGTTGATGTCTTGTTTCTTCCTTTGCGCTTGTGCAGCAGATACATGTCTATGGTCATTGTTATTATTATTGTGAAAAATGTTTCGGAGATACCGTACGTTTGCCCCTACCTTGGCAAGAGAGCGATTAAGGTTCTCAACTGGTTTCATTGGCTTAGTTGTCTGTACGCAAGACGGCGGGTAGTTGACATTAAACTAGAACTAGTGCGTTTTTTCCGACCTGGAGGTTCAGGGGATGATGGTTCTTCGGATCTGTATCTGTTAGCCGGTATGAGTTACTCTACCAATGTGACAGTTATACCGTCCCGTTTAGCCTAATGAGTCACCAAGCTTCACAAGTCGTCACATCGCATCATGGTCCAGACTCTGTGACTTTAGCTATTCCTGACCGGTGGTTGATTTGATCCCTATTTACTTTATTCGAGTTCAGCCAGTTTTCCGTCGTGCTTGTCGTGGCGGCATGTGAACTTTGCCACTTGAGCTGGAAGCTGTATTTTAAGGTTCCCAGTTTCATGGCTTTTGCGCCCCCCACTGACTCCAGGACTAATTTCCACAGTGATCCAGTGTACTCAGTTCAAAATTTCTAGACTCACTAACAGCGGTAGAGTGCAGACAAACACAGCTGATTACGTGTATATTCAAGGCAAGTGATTACAGTGATTACAATCTTAATGCGATAGCCAGTTGCAGACGAATGTGATCGGTCGTAAGCAACAAACCACTTTGGCGGCGTCAAAACAATGTAGGACAAAGCCAGCGATGCATCACTACTGCTATACTTATCTACTGTTAATATTCTGCGTCACGGTCAACATCATACTGGTGTAACTGGTGGTGCACCGAAATTGCCAACCGTTTGCAGATCAACCGCCTTTTTCACAAATTCAGCACCAGTCATATCGAATACCTTGTATGTAATTGGTGAAAATTTGTTTTATCTTCATCTGGCATCGGCAGAGTTAAATTATTGTCCACACTTTTCTTTGCTGCTTGCCTGCATACATACAAGGTCGTCTGTATCTTGAGGATTCCGGAACGGGCTTACAAAACAGCAAATGTCTGCGAACTGATGGTTATTCAGTTTAATGATTCAGTGATATTTGCTCTTCAGCATGTAGCCTTTGCGTGTGTACCTCGGTTTTCACTGCTGACAGTTACCGTGCAAATGCGATGTTTCCTGCCTGTTAAGGTCAAAATGTTGCTTCGCTTTCTGAACCTCATCAGGAAGGGTGTCCGATCAATGAGATCGTAGGCGATAAGCTAGATTCACTTTCCATTGGAAGCTAGTGATCACGGTGTCCTTTCGTGCGCTTCCTGCATAGGTTCAAGCTTTCCGAAGTGCCCATCACTCTCACATCTGTTGCAGGGAAAGCGAAAGCTAGGTTTATCGAATAAACACTGTGTTGAGGGTTAGTGTGGTTTATGGGGTTTATGATCTACGTGCGTCATCCTGTGTCCATTGGGAGTTGCAACATACTCATTTCATGCCTATGTAAATTTAACACCATTCGTGATCAATTGCAGCTTTTGCGTTTCCATAAAGCTCTCTGCCAGCCCCTTTTGGAAAGAAGTACTATACCACCGGAGTTTCTTTCTTGTCAGAGTTCGGTTGTGGTTATCAGCGATCAGTCTGTCTGGGCTATTTTTCTAGTCGGTGATTTTTGTGATAGTTTGTGTGCCATCTCCCAGAAGTGTGTGCAACTCTCATGGTAAACAACTGATTTATCCTTAAGTTGATTATGATCTCCCACCTCGAATCTCTTGTCTCGTTTACATCTAGATCTACCACATTAGCGCCTCCTTTGCTGCGGCTGTACGGGATGTACGCTGTTTGGAGTTGGCACATTACACACATGCACGCTTAGTAGGTAAAAGAACATATCCGGGTGATCACATAGTCTACCGGCACAGGTGTATTTCGAACAGAGCTGTTAGCATTAAAATTTAATTTCCGTTGTTCAACTCAAGGTTTGCGCCAACGTCAATCACAACAGACGCCGATTTGACGCAGGGATGACAACGTGAGTCCAAGGTGTTGGCTCAATGTAGGCTTTTGTTGATACACTTCCGGAAAATTCTCATGAGCACTCTCTTCTGACTACCCTTTTCTACTATCTTCCGAAGACCTTAAAATTTGTAGCAGCACATTCAACACTGATACATCTTGTCTTCTGACACTGACGGACTTCATTAAGATACATGCTGAGATGAAGATAGAGTAGAGTATAAGCGACGAGAACTTCGTAACTTATGCAACTGGCGATGATGGCTCACAATCATTGGACAGTTCTGACATTTTTCATTTGTGGGAGAAGTTAAAGCAGTGACAGAAGTCCTTATACGTTTCATTGCATGTTTTCGCTTGAGCGCCGGGACAAATACAATGAAACTATCGCACCTGTGAAAGAATTGGTTCGTTTCTCTGACGTCCTTGACTGTATTTTTAGTAAGCCAGTATGATAAAGTGAACTTGGCTGTTGTAATAAAAAAAGATTGTAATACTCGGAATTATGGACTAACCCTATAAATCGTGCTCGAACTAAACCCTCCACGCAAGTAATAGGGAAAAGACCTCGTATTGGTTGCAGTAAGCAGTTTTTATTCATGAGACAAGAAGCCGCATTTATAGATGTACAACAGTATTAAAGAAATCACAGTCTGTCATTGGCTGATCATATTGACACCTGCAAAGTCAAACTGTAAGCTGATTGGTGCAATACAGAACAAAGAACTTGGCAACTAACGGGAAGTGTAACATTGAGGTTTTTCGTCCAATCCTGATGTGGTGTCCTTAACGCGACGTTTGCATTGATCCCTTGTTAGATCTTCTATTATGTCGGGGTTTGGATAAGCGATGAATTGAGTAGATTTTCACCACATAGATTTAGGCTGTTAATATGGCTTCATTGGAGTCGTCAAGGGGGTGATGTTTATTCTATTAGTAATTCGCGCCAACTCTTTCTCAGTGGTTAAATTCGTCACAATGTCATCTTCACGTGCCGCCACATTTTTGAGGGAAAAAGTGAATTGAGCCTTTTTATTGACTCCCGAATGTCTAAGTGAAGCAGTCCAAAGGGAACTGATAGTGAAGATTTTCAGAGAGATCTAACGGCACGCTTACACCTACATCCTCATAGCGTACGTCTTGTCTTCCGTAAAGTCTGGCCAGCCTGCAAGTGGCTATCTCCTGGGCAATGGACATGGTAAACAGGAGTCCACCAGTTTTGTTTATGGTATACTGTGTGTGATATTTTTGGTACATTGTATCACGTATTGAGCGGCTAGCATATCGCCAAGTCACATCACTGTCAAATGTCTGTCACTTGACTTGATAACGCGACAAAATGATGATGGAAATAGCTGCTGTGTAGTGGCTGACCTATACTCCTTTTCAGTGCTGGTAGTCTCAGTTTGTTTGCCTATTAACTTCATCTGGTGATGCATTCTTTTTCAGATTTATGTTGGTTGATTACTTTTATTCAGCTGCTTTGTTGTAAAGTATGTCAGCATACACATATTAGAAGGTGTACAGGTAGTCAGATATTTATAAAATTGACAACGCCACATACGGCGGAAGAAGGGCAGTAGCAAACTTGAAGGTGAATGTTAATCGTGGCTGGTTGAACCGAAGCCAAACGCTGGATCTAGTCACGCATTCAGTAAACATAATTTCGTGATGTTATTGGGACTCAATGTAACGTTACAAACGGCTTACCCCTCATCTCATGAGACAGTGTTGTGTTCCGACTTTGGGGACGTTCGCCCGCGTCCATCTACGTTTCTTTCTGGTGGATAGTTTGTCCAAGCAAGTGTGTGTTCAAGTAGGCATCTAGTTCCACGGGAACCGACTAATATGTGTGCAGAAATTAGCTGTAGAACCAGGCACTTCACATTTTGCCTGTTTATCTTCAACGGAATGGGAACGGACACTGTACTTTATATTCATAACTTACGGTAATATTCATTAATTACACACATGTTAGCAGAGAGATGATGTGACACTGAGATTTTCGTTGGGACCGTTGTTAGCCTATATTTTCATGGCAAAACTTCAAAACGACATGATTAAAGAAATCACTTATGAATGCTCTACACGTAAGTAATATGTGAATGACGTTTTGTGTAATTGGCGAACACACTAATCCAACGAGCCTCTTGGCCATGTCCATCTTTTCCTACGTCAATGTGGCATATACGGTGGAGTCTAAACATTCAACTAACCTTCCTGAACCTACTCATTCTGTGTCGTTCCAATGGACCTGGTCAACGTGAGATCAGTAGGAAACAAGCCTGACATAACCAGTATATTCAGATTTATTCACGCAAAAGAGAAATCTCAAGCTATTGGGCGAATGAAACAGTATATTCACAGGATGTGATTTCCGATGAATTGTCTTTTCTACATGTGCTATTTTTGCAATATCCGGAACGATTTGTAGGCGGAACTGTAGCGTCATTACAAGAGGGACAGGGAATCGTTAGCAGAGAACAAAACGGCGTTACCATCCAATGATGACACGTTTGCCGAAACACTCGCTGAAGGACAACAGTGTTGTCGACAAAACCTTCTGTGCTATCGATCTAAACATTTTTTCAACTGTGCCCCTGAATTCCGTCTGTGGTGAAGAAATAAAATCTCTGGTTCTGCCGGCCTCTTTCCCTGTTTCCATGGAACTAACTACACACGCCGCTAGAGATGCCTGTCTGGAAGTATGCATTGTTATGTTTAGCTTAGTGGCCCTCAATTACTGCAGATTTTTTTATAAAGCATTTGGATCTTCGCTTATCGAAGTGGCCGCTGCAAGGAAACCACTGTATGAGGAAGCAGTTCCCGCATAAAGTGGTTTTGCAGGCAGTGTTCGTGCAGTGATCAGTAAAATATGGCCTACGACTGTGATGATCTACGCATACTTATCGTTGCCATTGGCACCAGGAACCGGCCGGTTAATGTTTTTCATTCAGACTGAACAACAACCACATTTAGTCGTAACGCTCTCATTTGAACACACTTTTATTCAGCCTCTTTCGAATCGAGACATCTAATTTGTGCTTAGCTATTGTCAAGCATCAGCATCCTTATCATTATCAGCAGAAATACCTCAGTGGTTGACTCTGAGATGAGCACGTTAAACCGATTACCTTTCAACGTTTATTAACTCACATTACGTTGCCTCTCATTCGTGTTGTTACCACATGAAGACATCTTATGATAACTGTAGTTGTAACATATATCGTCTGCACAATGCATCACCCTTCGCTTTTGTTCAAGAATCCTGTGACTTGTTCGTTGGATTTAATTACATCTTTTGCGTGTAACTCTTCCTGTGGTTTCAGAGTCAGTTAGGTCGCGAGCATCGTGGAGCAGCCAGTCCAACAAACCTGCCGGCGCGTGACGATCGATCGGACATAGGCAGCAGTCATACGGATGTAAACTTACTAGGTAGCCGCGACCTGTCCACGGAAACGGTGTGTTCCAATGCACAACAGCTTACACTCACCCGGTTCTCCCTATGGACACAGGAACCGCGGTTTCGTCTTCGGTTTTTGGCCAGTCTGTGTGATGTGTGCCGTGGTAAGCGTGGCGGTGCTTTGGCTTCTGAGGTCTACGCATACACTCTAGTCGGCGATCCAGAGATAGCCGGCATGATGCGATTTATGTTGAAAAATCTTGCGTCAACTCTGTTACATCTAATTAGTTTGTGGATCTATGATGGCCAGCTTGATGATCCGTTCCAAGAGTTCTTTGTCGCTTGCAATCCGTCCGTGAAGAAAGAACGCCTTTGGCATGAAAAGTACAGCCTTCGGCGTCAAATGATCCCCAGCTTCATTACCGGTGCGCAAGCTAGTAAGGTAAATTGATCATTCTTCGTTGTTCTTTTTCGCATTCCTTTTTGTGTTCGTTCCGGAACGCCTGTTTTTTCGTGGGTGGCTTACACCATACTCTGCTACGTATTTTCGCCCTTGGAAATGAGATGCTATGGTAAGTTGAACTTTTAGGTTTTGCACATGTTGACTCATTTACCGGTTGCCCTACTCGTTTGCACATACTCTAGAGCGACCGGAAAAAAGAAGTATTTAGACAACAGGGGATTAGTACTTTCGGAGGCTAACGTGACTTTCGTCTGCAGAGTCATGTAAATAGGAGTAACAAACATATGTACATTAATCGAGCTTAAGTATCTGCTGATTAGACGTTACAGTAAAGTTTGTTGTCCACTGTAAAATTTGTGATATCTGATTTCCTTGTTTCCACATGTGTTGGGACGTTGTTAAATGACTTTTGTACGATTGTTCACAATGGACCAACGATTGCTAATACCTTTTGGTATGAAAACCGAAGATTCCTCTCATGCGCGACCAGGGTGATTACAATTTCTACAAATGACTGTTTTCATCATCATCATCATAGACAGCAATACATCAGTGGTTCACACTGATGCTTGACTGCCACACAACCACGAAGAACGAAAAAAACTATATAGGAAGAAAGAAGAAAACAGAGGAGGGGAGGGGAAGTGGACCTAACTACTAAAAATAGCTACGTCTATATTCAAACAACATCAAGGCGCCTACACCTTGCAAACAAACAACCGAGCTGTAAGTGAAAGTAAGGATTATTTGCAAACTCCAACCACCTGCACACGATCGACAAATAATGATGTGAAAAACCAGAACTATATGCCAGTCAAAGACAACAATCCGCCAAAAACCCATATGTTCATCCAAACCTCCGACCCGACGATACAAGCGAAGGTGCTGCTCTACTTGTATAAAACCTTGACCTTAAGTCCCGCTTGAAGTCGGGGACGGCTATTCGGATGAGTATATAGTCTATCTCGCGTAGACGGTATAAGACATCAAATCTAATTTCGGATTCATGTTCCCAGGAATAGGTTTACTCTATTCCTAACAGTTAGGTATTCTCGCTGTTTGGCGGTTTAGTTTCGAACCTCTTTCCATAGTGTTCGCCTGTGGCAATTAAGCATCATTGTCGACCATTATCGTATTGTTATCGATGAAAGTGGGACGTTTGCTCACTTTGTCTCATATTTGTTCCGATACTGTTTCTGCTTTTTCTGTCTTAGATACTTTTGGCAGGCAAATCTATCAGTTTTTTGCAGCATGCCTGTGGAGAGAAACAAAACATCAAAAACCGCGAGGTGATTCGTAATTCACGACTTAAACGCGGTAAGTCCACGTTTACCCGACCTACTTTCCGTGCTGTTTAGTGTTGTTGTGCACGGTGGTTTGTGATGCTGAGGTTTTGAATTGTAGACAAACCTCATTAGCTGTACATCACTCGGAAGATGACTGTGAACCTTTAGGTAGTTAATTAACCGGACTAAAACCGATTGAAGAGCTGACTCATGATAACTAGTTTTGGCAGTACGATTTCGTGTGTGAAACAGTTTCCGGTTGGTGAACTCACACCTGTTCATTGACAAACACTCGTCTGCGCACGTGCTCATCTGTTTTTATGTTGTGTTGTCACTCATTTTGCCGTTGTTTACTGTGCTTGGTGTACATTGCACTCAACGTGGTCGCCGTAAAGTGTTCTTACTGGTCACATTTTCTGCGATATCAGTCATGTGTGAACTGTGTACTTTGTTTGTGATCACTTTGGCGAAAACAAGTGTTGTTCACTCTCGCCTGTGCAGTTACATCCCATCTTCCGTATTTTCACTTCTTGAATCATTTGCATGTAAGTTGCCGCCTTCTTTCTAACTATAAAGTGCGTGGATCTTATTGCTTACAGATATCCTCCAGTTATTCAAACATGGATTTATGTCAGGTCAATTTGCGCATTCATCGTTGCGTTTTAATAGAATCCCGTGTATCTCGCATTATGCATACCATAATCTTATTGTCGACATCACTGATTGCGAAGCCAATAATACTGTTTTATGCACTCCTTCCAACTTTTACTTACATCTTTAGCAAACGGAAAACGATTAACTAAGTCTGTCTGAATCATAAAGCTATGAGAATATTTGTGAAATTCGTGCAGGGGCTAGCGAACGGTCACAATCGGTATCGATTGTGAAAAATATCTCTTGCTTTTGTCTCGTGGTTAATTGAGTGGTGGGAAGGTTGGGTTTATGTAAAAGTCGAGCTAAATAGGGAATAACGAAAGGCAGGGTGCGTACAAATGAATGTTTGTACCGTCACTGTTGAGGTGAGCGGCAGCCCGAGCCACAGTACCTTTTGGTCAGGCTCATGGCTGCTATGATGATGATGATTGTACCGGGATCTAATGGAAAAGATCCGAATGTATAGGTGGATTTTGTCGGGTAGGATTTTTCTGGAAAATTCTTCGCACACTAGGAAGTGACGAGGAACAATACAGTCAAAAAATTGTTTACGGAGAATGTCACTGCAACAAGGTAAGAATTTTAGGTATCTAGAAAAAAGTACAAAGCCCTTTGACAAAAAACGTTGGAAGGCAACTGATGAAAAGCACGTCCGATGGAGGAGCTCACTGGCCCTGATTACTCGACTAACCAAGTTGTGTGAAATGGAGGGTGAATTTAAACGCTGGGCACGAAACGTGAAAACGTCAGTAACATAAAGTGACCATGTCGTGTTGCTACTCGAAGTAATTCCCAGTTGTTTAACGAAAGAAAGTCATTCAAGGGTTTATTTTTCTGAGGAAACAGTGAAAAGTGCATTAAAAAGTTCCTCGTGTTCATTCTTTATCACAAACGGTAAGAGTATATCAAGCTGGACGATTTCATCTTTGATGTTCCCATGAAACCAGGTTTCCGGCAACG
>LOND01002851.1:28442-50776 GCA_014220965.1 Paragonimus kellicotti | reverse complement strand
ATATCGTTATTTCTAATCCCGTAGGAACTTCACAACACACTCCGGAAAACGTTTTTCGTTTGCCTACAGCAGAGCGCCTGTAGACAAAAACTGTCATATCATTGAGTTATGGGGCGAACAGCAACAGTCTTAACATCGTCCTCGGACCTTCCTTAGGCAGCAGTTCTTTTCTTACAGGGTTATTAACCTTTGGAACAGTCTTCCGTCTGAGGTCGTTAGCAGCACTTCCAGAGATCGCTTTAAAGCATTGCTTGATTCTCATTTACGAAAAAATCCATTATTCATGTAACCTTACTCTGTTCTTGGTATTTACTGTAATCCCCAAGAGCGGTGCTACACCCTGTTTTCAATGATTGCATTTCAGATCAACGGAAGCCCGCTTGACACTGAGCAAGAAAAACCGACTGGATCCGGGTACTTTGGGCCCCTGCCTCGAACCCGTGTATCAATCGCTGAATCGCTGAATCTGTGACACACCACACAAGGCCTCCGGACGGTTAAGTGAGAGCTGTTAACTCGAACACAGAGTATGCCTCCAATCAGATTCGCCTTCAACCACCGTAGCAGCATCTCGCCGATTCCATACTACTGTTATTTGCAGGGCACTTTGCTGTGGTATACTCTGTCGGAAGGTTTTGAACAGTACAGCACGATAATGAAAACCCGGTCCCCAGAATCACCTGATTCAGTCGGCCACTTGAGAATAATTAACAGGTTGGTACCGCAGCAGTGCCCCTGTCTGAAACAGCGCTGTTGAAGGGCGATCATCGTTGAAGCAGCTGCCTACGTTGAGCGACGACTGCACTGTGTTTCATGAAAAATCGGTGTTCACGTTCGTTGTCTTCATTTAGTCCATTCCTGTTGATCCCTCATCTAGCGTTCGAAATGTTGGCAGAGATTGCGAGCCTCCCTTGCGAAGACAGAGAAGGCAATCCAAACTACGCGCACGACAAATCGTTTCTTCCACGAACGTTAAACCTGATGTACTGTTAAATCTTGATATCTTATCTGCCGGAGCTTATTCTTGCGCATTTTGTTCGTCCTTACCTCATACTGATAGACCGTTGTTTACGCGCAAACCAGTTTCATCTGTGCTCGGTCGCTCTGCCATTAAGCGACTGTTGCATTCGATCATATTCACGTGAACCGTTAATCTCGGAACTTGTATATTTGGTGGATTCAATATCGAGGTTTGTTGTTATCCTCTTCCACCTAGTTTATACTAATTTTCTTGTACCTCAGCATCCTGTTAATGAGAAACTCGCTTGTAAGACCTTTTTTAAACTCCGAATCAGTTACTTAACATGCTCGGAATTCATAGACGCTCGCTACATTACACACGCGGCTTTTCTAGATCCGGTCCATCCACATACGTTGCGAGTAGAATGAGCGTAACTCAAACGACCACCAGACGTTCGGGATTAACAATAATTTCGTGTGTGTTGATGTGTTGTCGGATGGCGTCGTCGGCAACGCTCTCCATTATTTTCGAATAGACATTCAGACGGGAAGTGGATCTGTAGTTGGAAGCCAAGTTACGTGCACCACCCATGTGCAGTGGTATTACTTCACACTGTCTCCAATTAGTGAGTAGTTCACCTCCCTCAATATACTCTTGAAACAAGTCATTTATGGTTGCTATTACATTATCTCCGCAATTTTTAAGCAGTCTTGTTGGCGTGTTCTCGAACCCGTTAGGATTCACTTTCTCAAGCCCCGCAAGAACAGTGATAGGACTGAAGTCTACGTCGACTGAGTCAGCTTACTTGGCATTCCAGAAGGTTCCGTACGATATCTTGATCTTCAGCAGATGAACCGTTCGAACACGTGATAACTGGAGTGACTGTAACCCTCGGATGCGTTAAGGGGCCATTTCGCTGCTGATCTTGGCTTCCGGTTCCAACAGACGCATGTTACCACGCAACTTTTGCTGAATGAGTTGCGGCAAAGTTGGACATATTGCGACGGGATTACACTTACGAGGACGTTGTGGTTGTCATTTATGTCTGGGCAGCAATACCCGTGAAGTTGCTCTCTGTTATGTTGAGTGAGGGTTTAAGAGATCTTCAGAGAAGGTCCCGCACAGGAGACTGGAAACAGTTGGCTACAACTGGACCAATATGTTTTGTAATTGCATACTCCAGCTATTACAAATCACAGTGGAGCACAGTTGAAGCGTCTGACGATTTCCTGTAGTAAATATTGAAGTGGCTGCCTCAGTTATCCGTAAGATACCCGTCGTGTTAATGATGGGAAGTTGGTGAGCACGCTCTTTGAGCTCACTCATTCTCTACATATAAAATCTCTTCAGCACCAACTGCAGGTCCTTTCAAAAAAGCGGATCAGGCCATTCAACTTACGTGCGCGACGAATTTTTCCTCTGGTGAACATTAAAGTTGATGCATTTTCAGGCTTTCACATCGTCTAAACGCGGAAGCTTTTTCTCATGCACTCTGTCCTTCCTTACGTTTAACTGCCGAACCACGTTTGTGCACCTTGAATCCGCTTACGCATTGTTGCTCCGCCATTATGTGACTCATTGTTTTGCCTGTATTCACGTGACTGGCTGGCCTCGGACAGTGAAAAGCATGGTAGATGCAATATCGAGGTTAATTGTCGTCTATCCTTCATCTTCTAATATTTTTTTGTACTTTAGCAATTTATTAGTAGGAAACTCGTCCTCACGACAGTCTTTTTGGATGGGGATCGATCGCCGAGCTCGCTCAAAGTATCTAGACGCTCGCTTTTTCACAGACGCGACTGATCTAGATAGGGCAAATCAAATGGGGTTACGATAAGACTGCGTAATTCGAGGAATCACTACAGATCCGGGATGACCATTGGATACAACAGTCTCTATTGTACTCTTCAAGTGATAAAAATAATTTAAATTATGAAGAGGTCGGCGTATGCGGTGGGATGAATTAGTAATCACTGACGAATAGTGGAGAATTTTGGCTTTCATGTTCCATGCACAGCTGATCGCAGCTGCCACATTCCCATATTTTTCCAAACCGACCTATTTTGTAAAGAAGCACTAGACTGAAGTTTCACTTTCACTAGAGCTCGTCAGTAAAGCATATCCTCGCCAGGGTCAGAAACAGAACTCCACACATGCTCCCATGAGGCAACCGCGTTATCATATATGAATGCCCAATTACTTTTGCCTATGAGTACTGATCAGTTTGCCCGGTCGCTTCAATAGCAGACACAGTAACTATCCTGTTAACCTCCGTTCATTGGAAATTATTGACAAGGGCCAACCATGAGAGCATGGGCGGGACAAATGTTAAACAATATATATGTCTGATGGGATGAAGAGTACTGAACATATGGAAGAATATTAAACTGCAAGTTAACAACGTCAAACTTATGCTCATAATCTCCGGCTAATTGTGAAAACGTTACATTCTCTGGAAGAGCACACCAATGATCTATGACGCGTAGGGATAGACGGGCTTCAGCCTTTATTTGGTCCATCCGAGGTTTGTTCAACTTTAGAGTGCGTCCCCCTTGAAGCCTGCAACCGTGCCGGCATAAAAATCTCAGAGATAGGGACCAACGAAGCCAGCTTATATACAGGAGGTGAAAACTAGACTACCCTGTAGCAGCCGGTGAAACAGCGATTGCATGCCAAGTTCCTCAGGCCTTTGTGGATAGGGCAGGCTTCTCAAGCCTTGCAACAAGCGAGTACTCACAAACATTAATCTCTCCAATGATATATCATCACGCAATGAACAAAGTGGGTTCACTTGGACGCCACGTTCGAGGTGGGGCGTCACAAATGCAGCAAGGAGCCTACAGAACGTTCGCAATATCAACATCTCGAAGGCTCAACGAACCATCGACGGCAAGCAGAAACATTTATTGGCGACCTGGTGCTAATCACTGTTGGTTTTGAAGTCACCGGAAAATGAGACTGAGGCCCATTTGCTGATATGTAACAAGCAGTTCCGATTCTCCCAGCGCACACGTGGGCAAGGCAGTAGGAGCAGGACCGACGTGGCGTATCGTGTATTTTCCCCGATTTGCTAGTAGCAATCCTTATATTAACCATCTCCAAAGTTGGTTCAAGGGTCTGCAGACCTCTTGAATTTTTCGCGATCTGATGCATTTCGTAGTCATCCGTGAGCATCAATGAAGGCTCTTACAGTGAGACCGCAAGGTCATTGACAACATAAACGAAAGGGAGGCTTCACAACCACACTTTACAGGGTCATATCCATAACCGCGTATCGGGAAAAAATAGGGTTGGCGGCATCCGAAACGGATTAGCCTGTCACAGTGACCGAAGCCAGAGGACGCCTGCGCTTCAAACCATCACCCCAAGTGGCTTGCGCTGCACCACTTGTGGTTCCACTCACACACCACGTATCCGGTGTAAACCCGAAGGAATAAGACCAGTAGGTGTGTGAGTGAGGCCTTTGTGTCCAGCCGGCCAATGCTGGTTAGCCAATTGAATGGCTAGCAGGAAAAGGAAACCCTTATCTCTCGGAAAATAAACAGAGAGAGACTACAATGACAAGATCTAAACTGAGAAGAAAGATATGTAAAATGTAATACAAGAAGCATGTCAGTATACGAGTGAATGTAAGGTCTCTTGAGAGTGATGAGATAAGAAAAACAAGATCAGATTGAGATATCGCGAAGACAGGCAAACCGTTTCCTCATACATTACACCAACGAAGCTGTAAGATAATCAATGGTTGAAGACCGCAGAACACCAGGTTTTCTGAAAAAGGTGAGAAGCGATAGTAGCCCCAAACGCTCCACTATTATTTGGTCGTAGCAATCCTAGTAACAGAACGATGCTGTACAGTATATATTACTATCATGGACCTACCTTCAGCTATCGTATTCTCCGTTCGTCTCTCCGACGGTCACGTATTAGAGTTACGCATGTTTGACCCTACTAATCCGAGGGCGGCCAGCTCACTTATTCACGGCCGCCACGACAATCGCAGACTCCATATATCATTTGTCACCACGACCGAATGGCACCGATGTGCTCTTGCGGACCGCCAGTCCGCTTCCGGTCCATAGGCCCCTGCAATAGTGCTAATCGTTAACCTCGCGACGCGCCGCCTTCCGACATTAGCGATTTATTCCACGACCGTTCCGCTTCAACGTAACGGTTTCCAACACCTGTAAAATCAATTTTACACGTGTAAAGATCACCTTGGCAGAGGTCATCCTGAATTATCTCCGCATTCGACCACCAGTGATTTCGCTTAACTGATCTGCAGTTATTCCATACAGAAGTTCTGCGAATACGGTTCACCCACAGACGCGACGTGACCCAGCCACAACAGTTGTATTAGCGATTAGCAGACCTTCCACTCCCTTTCAATACGTCCGCTCGCCGCAATACCTCAGTGTTCGGAATCATGTCCGACCACCGAATACCCAAGATGCGTCTTAGACATTGCAAATGAAAGCGGCTAAGATAGCGCACGTTCCGCTGATACAACGTCCATGTTTCACTGCCGTACAGCAGTATAGACAGCACCATTGAGCGGTAGACAAAGAGCTTAGTGCCGATACTTCAGTGGCTGTATTCTTCGAACCACCGTTCTTTGCGAAACGTCACATCGCCAACACATATCCTTGCCAAACGAGCTTCTCAATCGCGGTCACGGACAGATCGGGTCGAAATTGCTTACCCAAGTAGCAAATATCAGCGCGGTCTGTCGAACACGGCTCATTGATGCGAATTTGTGGCTGAAGGTGCACACGCCAGCACAATTTTCGCGACGGAGAAACTTTGAAAGAAGAAATGCACTGTGTTGATATCCAGTCCAAACTTGATGCGAGGTCTGAATGGCGAGTTGGTCAGCGCTGTTAAGTTTCGTTATCCTTCCGCTTTGAGTAATTGCGCGCCAGTCCTCTGACGAATAGAGCATGCGCAATCGTATGGAAGGTATGTTAACGGGAATTGCGGCGCCGAATCGTCGGATATTCAGCAGGCGCCCATCCGTCCGGTACTCTACCTCAACGCCATCCTCCCCAGAGTCCTGAAAAGCAACTGTTATCATGGCAGTCAAATATAAACTAAATAGAACTGGGCTAACACAACAAACCCTGTTTCACGCCGTGACCAATGTTGAAAAGATCACACAAGGTCGACCACACACCGACTGTATTTCAGCCCTCATTCCACATGCAATATTCGAATCAAATTGACGAACTTACCTGGACGTCCAAACTCACCAAGCACCGTCCACAACGCCTCGCGGTTCACGGAATCAAAGGCCTTGAGTGGAAACCCGCGGGAGATGAGCATACAAGGCTAGGTTGGCGTTCCGGCAATTTTCCTGAATTTGTCGAGCCAGGCGAACATCGGGGTTGAGTCGTACTCGACTAGGCCGGAAATCGCATTTGCTTCTCCGAGAGGGACAATGTCTCCAGAACTTCCGTATTCAACCTGCTTAAGAGAATTCTGGCAAGCCCCTTGCTTGCGCAGCCCAGCAGACTTATGTCCCGATAGCTGTCAGGCCACTGCTTGCTACCCTTACCTTTGAACAAGGGTACGATCAAGGCATCCTTAAATTCTTGCGGCATCACTTCGTGCTCCCAGATGAGATGAACAGCTGGAAGCAGTGGCACGTTTCCAGCGCCTGCGTATCCAACAGTTCTTCAGGGTCTCAGCAGCCAGTCGCATCTTCGCTGCCCAGCCTTTCCGTTATGGCGCAGTTGACCATCCGCTCTCTGCAATTCTAAAAAAAAAAAACTAATTTCGGCAGGGGGCGAGTGAAGACTTGATGGCCTGTTGCGACAGGCTGTTCACGGTCACCCAATCGATGGTAGCAGGACGGTTCAGTAGTCTACCAAAGTGTTTGCGCCAGACCTTCATGATGTCCTCTGGCTGGGTGCACGAAACAATGGGGTGTCCACCGTTCTACCCAGTGCTTTTAGCTGGAACTGGCATCGATGGATCGAAGATCGCCTCTTTGAGCGATTCGATAGAACTGCTTATGTGTCAACGATCTTGCGAAACCTGCATTTCCATCGCCCTGCTTTCATCCACCAGTTGTCTTTGCATCGCAGACACGCCTCGCCGGTTGACGGCGATACTTGGAAAAAGTGGCTTCTTCGCTTCAATGGCCGCGTCGTCAAACTGGTGGAGGCAGCAAATGCGGCATTCTTCTCTCGTACCAATTCAGCGATAACCACGTTGTTGTCGTCGAACCAGTCCGGACGTTTCTGGCATTTGAGACCGATCGTCTCGGTGGCTGCCGTCGTGATCTGTTCCTTGATAAATTGCCACATACCCTCAGGGGTAGTGGATAAAGGCGCGTCGTGCAGACGAGCGCGGCCAACTGCACGATGGGAAAACAGTTCTTTACCTCACAGTTATTTCAAATCAGTCGACATCATCTTCTGGCCGTTTGATCGGAGATTCAAATAAACGGACTTTGCACGTACATGGGATAAATATGAATTTAATCTCCTGAGTCCAGCTTATTACCTGTGTGCTTTATGTTTTTTTTCGTACATGCACCGCGCATCATTTCGCTGTTGATGTACTGCACCAGTCACGAATGTCGCCACTGCGCACAATCACTTAGTCAAAAGCAAATAAGTGTAACCGCTTCGTGGATGAGTACCACGTTCATGCTGTCGCTCGGTATCCAGCTGGACTCGGGTGTTTGTAATAGCCAGCTCGTGAGTAGCACACAGGTGGAGCAGACGATCACCGTTCTCATTGACTGAACCAATGCCGTAGGGTCCGAGGACTCCCGGCCAAGCTACTGAGTCGCGCCCGACTCGAGCGTTCAAGTCACCTCAGACACAAAAACGTCGCGTCACTCACTGGTATCGACCGGCATTGTGAAGGACAGCTAATCATAGAACTGGTCCTTTGTATCATCAATGTGACACGTAGTCGAATCATAAAGACTGATGAAAGTGGGCACACTCACCTCGACCAAGTCACAGGCGCACAGACAGCATGTGAGGGTTGATGCGGTTCGCCTATCATCAAAGCATTGATGTGATCAGCGATTGCGAAACAGACACCATGCTCCCGAGCACCGTCTGCCGGGTAACCTATCCAGTAGAAGGTGTACCCAGCACCTGCTTCCTCGCAACTTACCTTGGTCCGCAAGCCTTGTCTCGCTCAAGGCTACCACGTCGATTCCATAACGACGCAGTTCCATCGCGATCAGTGCAGTGCGCCGCTCTGGCCGCCCTGTGCGCTGCATCGATCCAGCAGCGTGCGCACATTCCATGCTCCAACAGAGCGTCTTGCGTCCCCGTGCCTGTTTCAGGTTGGTCTTCGGGTTACTGAAACTTGAGTGAGCATTATCTGCTCGAGGATTCTGGTTGGGGGAACAGTATGAGGGTGTGTTTGGCAGTAGCATATTTTCGCCTATCCACCCTGCCATGTGCAGCAGATAGGGCGACCCGGTTTATCCTGCGTGACGGCCGATGCAGTATGGTATTTCGTTTATGTTGTATAGTCATGGTTTTTGTGGGCTTAGGATACTGCCAGGACGCCCAGACCTAGACAGGAGAGCGATTAGGGCCCTCAACCAAAGCCTTTGGCTCAAAAGCCTGTACCGCAAGGCAGCAGGTGACGCACACATACGCATCAATCACCTGAAACAGGCTCGACAGTCACAACCCAAGAAATTCGGCACATTCACACAAAGATAGTACTGCAAAGACAAACCGACCACACACACACCGAGCCCACCGGATCGAAACAACACACAAGCTTGACCACCACGCCAACGTAGCGGGACCTAGCAGCAGTCCACTTTAGGACAAACGGCATAGACCAACAAAAGAAGGATGCGAATGATGCTCAGTCGGTGGGCACTTGGAAATGTGACGAACTGTCGAGTAGTTTGAACAGTAACCGGAAAGGCGCAGGCAGAACGACCGTGAATATTGAAATAATGAACTGGAATCGTTAAGTCGATATGGTCACGACTTAAAAAAATGGTATCGAACATAGACTCCCACAGCAACTATACTTAGGAGCACACATGCATAAAATGCGAACGGAAATACACACTCGCAGCAACGATTCATAGAGAATATACCGGATCGTTGGTCACTACAATTCATTACTCAGAACCTTAAATTAGTATGTTCACAGAATGAGATAATGCAAGCTAACCTCGAAAGTGGTAATCGGTGAAACACGGATGTATGTCCCCCACGCACTAGCCTACTTTTATATCACCTTCCTACCGTCCTGACCAGTCTGTGGGGGCGTTTGGATGGTCCACCTAACGGTTGAGAGCGGTACGTCAGGTACAGAATTAAACACAACGTGACTGCAGTTTCTGCAAGAAGTGTGCTAAGAGTCCTCCTCCGTGGTCAGGAACGGTCTAGTGACTGCAGCGACTCATACACCACCGAAGTCTGCCTTCCAGATGCTAAGAAAACGAGATTGTGTACCATACAAGTACCTGGTAACAAAGCATCAAAACAACATGACGATATGATTGTTTGAATCTAATAGCGTTTGGTGAAACCGAACCGCTAACCAGTTCGGTGGTTTCTACGAAGACGATAATCAATGCATTGGGAGTGTGATATGATATAAATCTTATTGATTGGTCAAAAATTGCTCCAGTGCTATTTGAAGGGTGAGATCTAGCAGATCACTCCCAAGGCTGCAAGTTACAGCTGAACAGGAAAAAGACTGCCAGCATCCCTCTGACGCGTTGACATGCCATAAGATCAGATATATGTTTGATGTGTTCACGGATGAACCGCAAAACCTTAGACGGATTAAGAGAGGGACTTCTGGGTCCTCTGGGGTTTTACCCAGTTGCGTAAACTTCCAAACTATGACGCCTTGGAACTTTGGGGACAATAGCTTTGTTACACAAACTTAGAACCAATTGAAATCGACCATCTTGCGATTCCTGGAGAATTTCTCCATAGATTTCCACACATCCGGAAGATGATACCGGAATCTGCGGAGGAGTCCACACTTCGTGATGTACTCACTCTACAGCTTTCCGCACACGCCACTTCACCGCACTCTGGTGCGGTTGAGAGTAAGCCGAAGCAACATGATTCGCTCTTTTCCTCTATGTCTGTGGTGGGTAATGTAGCGACCTCCGATGGATATGATTTATAAGTCAACGCATCTGGATTGCCGAAAACAACTCCCACCAACTTCCGTTCACGTTTTCTCCCGCTGAGCTTGCGAGTCAAAGTTTTTAAGGCGCTCCTCTTGATAATCCCTGACGTCTGCTGGCTGTTCGCGGAGTTGATGAATTCACCCTCACCGACTGATACCGACTTCCGATTAGCAACAATGATGATGCAGCTCTATATAATCGTGGCAGTATGAACAGTGGGAGCACCGCTCAGCACCTTTGTGTATTGGCTGCAGTTGTGCCAGTTGACGAAGTGACTCCAGGAGGCGAGATAGCTATCTTTAGGACACGAATGTCAGTGCCCATATCGTCTTCCTCCAACCCCGAATTCGATCGTTCTGCATGTGTGATACCGAAACACAGATTTGTCCAGTACAGTGGAAACGGAGTCCAGCGGAGCCGTTCCGCTGCATTATTTTCATCTTGCCCGACAACCGGACCCTCAGATTCATGGATATTTTCCAGAGGCTGTTGGAGACATTCGAGGATAACTTGTCCCCTTTCAACTTACGGTTCCGTTGCCTTCAATTAGTCAAGTGAGATGTGGACGACTGTGCTACTTATGCTAGTTCCGTCAACTGTGGATGCTGATGATTCAATCCAGGCTCTTTCACGAAGCACCACTTCGATACCTGGTCTTCATTTACAATTTTTACTTACCAGGGCGTGCTGACCTCCGCACGAAAATCTTAGCTAAAAGCAAACAGAAACTGTACATGGAGGTGAAACTCTTTGTGTATCCTTTCTATGGATGATGTGACAATTGATCGCACATAACTGTGTGCCAGTAGTCACTGAGTTACACCCAGCTCCAACGAACTAGATAATACGGGGATGGCATGAGAGTGTGGAAAGTTCAGAACTGCCACTGTCATTAAGTGAAGGTTGCGCACTGACAATCAACAAACGGTGAGTTTTTCATGAGGCGTCATATTCAGGCCGTAAAGAGTTTACAACAGAAAGGTCATCCTTTCCGGCTACTCGGGCGGGGCCGCTCGGTGTAAGAGACTTTCATTATGCCTAGCATTGTCTGAGTGAGTGTTTTGCACGTGTGACTGCAAGGTAAGGACTACCTGAGTAGTGGTAACAAGTTTCACTGTAACAGTGAAATGATTGGAGATCAGTGAAAGGTAATGCTGATATGACTTCATGGTGCCTACTCGCCAATTATCGGCGTGGTAACCCACAGTTGCATAAAAGTGGGTGTCTGCATCAAAAGGGGCATGCAACGTGTGGCAAGCAGCCCTGGATGTCATAATTGGGTTCCAAAGGGGCTCAGAAATGCAAGGTACGTAACACGGATCAGAATAGTTGTTGCGCCTATAAAACAGCCAATAAATTGGGACTGATATTATATGCGGCTTTTTATACAGGGGTTGGGTCGTCAAACTTGCTTGTAGCAGAATGCCGTACTTCGCGGCAAGTCACCCTGACCTGTGTTATGACAATTAAGTACACCTAGGCGCTTCACAGGATGATGGTTTGAGGGGAGCTTATCTACCCGCCCGTCTGTGATGATCAGTTTCAGCGTTCTGTTAAGGCACGTTTGAAACCAATGCACAGCCTTGTAAGCAGGCGAACTGTTGAGTTATCCGGTCCAGTCTGAACGTGGATATAATGAAGGTTTTCTGTGCCTTGGGACTCAATATTTTCACTGTTCTTCAAGTGTTTTGGTTCGATAGTCATCCTCTTTGTCGGTGTAGCCGTATCGTTGAGAACGTCAATGAAGTAGTCCAGATTGGCTATCAGATCAACCAGGCCAGCGAAGTGGTTCGTCAC
Organism: Paragonimus kellicotti; assembly: GCA_014220965.1. Lineage (NCBI taxonomy): Eukaryota > Metazoa > Platyhelminthes > Trematoda > Plagiorchiida > Troglotrematidae > Paragonimus > Paragonimus kellicotti. The sequence continues at coordinate 38,873 of LOND01002851.1, read as the reverse complement.
ACTCTCAGCGTTGGCATTGTTAGAAAAACCAGTGGCGAATCCAGCTGTGGCTTGGCAGATCCCAGCTGGACGACCATTGTGACCCAATTCAACATCCTGAGGTATCAGCGTGCTCTGTTTGTACAAGTCTTGGACCGCACGCTTAAAGATGGGGTGATACCCGCCTAAAAATTGTTGGAACTCCTCACCGATAGAGGGCGTCTGGCATAATTATCATTGTTTTACGCGAAAATTCACGTGTTACGGGACCCTGATTTTCGACGAATTGTCTTCCAGCCATTTCACCTTTTAGTCTGAATAAAACTGGGCGGCGTTTCTTCCGCACAGCAAACTCTACTGATTAGAACTGATGGACCACTGAGTTTTGTCCCTATAGCCGAAGGTAGGGTGTTATCTGGGACAATGGAAGTCTACTTTTGTTTCTAAGGCCATACACGATAGTGTTCTTGATAGCAACGCGTTAAGTGTTTCACTAGGCGGGACAGGACACGACACTCTGAGTAGTGAATCACACAAACACGACTGCTAAGTAGGGTCCCCAACACGACTTACCCTCACTCGGCTCAGTCCGTGTTATTATCATCAATAAGCAACCTCCGACTGTATGTAAGATTAAGATGGCTATGAAAACATGAATGAATTAGTTCATAATTTACACTTCCACAGTTTGTCAGCAAGCAAAGCCTAATTAATCACCGAAAACAGGTTGAAACTTAATATTTGAAGTTCTTGTGTGCGGACCTTCGGCGGAACTCATTTAGTCCAATGTGGGTCACGTGGGTTGGGTTAACGTCGTGTCCACAACCAGCAAATAATATGCCTTGCACGCTTGTTACGGGTGCGAGCCTAACTCACATGACCGGTGGTGTGGTTTCTCTAGCGTTCAGTCCGTTTATACAAAAACCATACGTAATATTCAGAAACATTAAAAAAGACTTATTTTGAAAATAAACAAGTTGTGTCTACGTTTGTCCGTGGTAGTCGACCCACTCATTCTGGGCCAGTAGACAGCTAAGTAAACCCAACTAATATTGTCTTAATGAACGTAAAGGTAATTCGAACATATGAATTGTCAAAAGTAATGCGTGCCTTATTTTAGCAACTTTGAATTCAAATGTCTGAACTATTTGTGGTCTGTGGGGGTGGCTTTGTAGTTGGGTAGTGACATGTGAGCAGGACAGCCTGGTTTCGAAGGTTCAACGTAGTTATCACTAAAAGCGATAAATACGATTGTTGCCGCTTTTCCCAATGGTTAATGCCAAGTAATAATCTTGTGGCTGTTTTCCGCGTGATTGACAGACCGATAGGCAGGTTAGCAAAGACGTTTGGATCACCGCTAATGGCCACTGTCGTCAGTGATGTTACTCCCACTGAAATGTTTCAACTCGTAGTATGCACGCCAAACCCTCTCGCACAGTCCCATTTGGGTAGGATTAGAAACGAGGAGGACGTATGCCAAGATATTGCTGTTACGTTGGGATTGTATGAATGATGAAAATTAACAACGAGCATGTAACAGCATTTGGTGGCATTAATGGGTCGTTGTCAAAGCATCTCAACCTCATACTGCAATGTTCACCTCCTGGACGAGAGACTGTGCAAATGGGCGGTAAGAAGTCGTTTCGATAACTTGTGGCCGGAGAAAAAGGCACAGCCATTCGAGAACTTGTGCGGCTGCTTCTCTGTTCCATCGGAAGGATCACAAAAGAAAGGGTCAGAGAATGCTCACTCACCAACTCAAATACCCCATTCTGTAACACCTTTCCACTGAATCTCCCGAGCCCGATTAATTGTGTAATATGCTTGCCATTTCAAAAGCGTGTCGTGTTTTCACAGGGTGTAGAACGTCCACACTTGGAAGTCGAGTGATCGACGATAGTTTGTTGCAGATGGAAGTTATTGGGGGATTTTCAGAGATAGCACGTATTAGACATGTTACTAAGAGTGGCCTAATGCAGTTTAAAACGGAGATCAGGAAGCATATCTTAGGAAGGATGGCCTTCAAACCTGTAAACAATGACGTTTGCCAGATTTGCTGCCCTTAGGAGGATCCCGTGGACCTGGACGAGGACAACGTCAACTGGGTCCAGTGCTGTCAGTGCTCGCGTTGGTACCATCATTCGCGTACCAGCCACTGGAAGTCAGACGTTAACTATTTCTGCGTGGAGTGCAAGACGACTGAGAAACCAGGTGAAGTTTAAGTCTGCCAGATTTGTTGCCCTTAACAGGATCTGGTGGACCTGGATTAGGACAACGTCAACTGGGTCCAGTGTTGTCAGTGCTCGCGTTGGTACCATCATTCGCGTACCAGCCACTGGAAGTCAGACGTTAACTATTTCTGCGTGGAGTGCAAGACGACTGAGAAACCAGGTGAAGTTTACAACTGCACGCTCTTCGGGAATAAGGGACTAATCCCAGTCCCTTTCAGAACAAAGAAAAGCGTGAAATATCCCGACACCACGATCAACACACGCTGCATTACTTCCACTGCTGAGGAGCTCAAGTCCGCTTCTGAACCGGTGATCCGAACAGCAAATATCAACACATCAAGAGGAACAACAAGTTATGTTTAGTTCCTACCACCCACGTATTCGCAGATGAGGTAGGAAAAACAACGGTCTTGGGGGCCAAACTGGCAAAACTACGGAGTGAGTTTCAAACATTGCACCGGCTAAATTCGACACTCAGAACTGTAGATAACTCAACTGACACCCATCTTAAAATTACCTATAATCATAAAGATCTTGTAGCCACTAGGAGGTTTCGTGATACACTAACTACGGAATTGCGCCAACGGCTACGTTGTGCAAGTAAAATGGTGTTGTTTAGCGTACTTGGTAGATCACCATTGTCGGCCGAGAAAAGGGTCTTACTCAAAGCTAATGGGACGGAAGAACAAGGGTGTCATTGCCTAAGACTTGGTGAGAAAATACTGTAAAAGGTCATCCGCTGTTACTACACATCACAAGCGAACCTGTAGCAAACGAAGTCGTTAAAAGAAAGGAATAAATTCGGCTTTCCACCAATTTTTAGCCCATACAAGTTGTCGTTGACAAAGAGAAATGTGACGCATCAATAGTTCCTAAGTAAAGAACTCAAGTAACGCAATCAGTAACCTTATTTGTTTGACCGTCGACCTTGACTGCAACACGAATTCTCTAGATCAGTGAGTTGCAACCGGTAACGCCACTGCGTTTTCCATTCGGAAGGATATTGGAAATCGAACCACATCCAGCCCTCTCGACACCAAGTGCGATCGGGTTTCTCCACTGAAACTCACGCCCTTTGTCAGTCAGGGTGTGGACTGGAAACACTCCCACATGTAAGGCACCGACAGTGTTGGGGCAGTATCCAAAACTCCTATGACAAAAACGAGGCCGAACAAAAAAATCCATTTTCTTACCTCTGTGGGCATTTCCCAGCATTATCTGGAGTGGCAACAAACACTACCAGCAAACTCACAACGCCCAAACAACGCTCCGAAACAACAGTGAGACTTGTACGGTGCTTACTGGAGAATAATGTTTTGACTTTACCGCATAAGCGAAGGTCAAGGGCATGTCACGAGTGCCACGAATCTGGTTCTAATTATCACATTCTAAGAATCACCGTTTCGCAGATAAAAGTGAACATTTTGTCCACTACTGTTTTCAAGCCAACTCACAATTATAGCAACTTCAAAGCTCTTCATGCATTACCCAATGGCTCCGCAGTGAGCCATATTCCTACTTAAAGTAGAGATGATGCCAGAAACCAAATTCCTAATACGTACACCTCGGCGAGCGTGTTACTGGTTCATCATATAACCGGTACAAATATCCGCCGAATCAGTCCTTTTTCATTGCACCCTTCAACGTTATACCCATTGCCACCTGGCCCCTTCCCATGTCCCACTCAGTCATCATACCATACTCACACTCTTCTTGCATCTCTCATTGTGGAGTCAAATCTTCTTTGACATCCGCTCGAAATGAGTGGGAAATTGGTACATCCCCTAGACCGGACCTCTCCGTATGATAACTTGCAACCCACTGCCCATCTGTCATGCAGTTTTTAGCAGTTTAAGTGTTGTGCCTTACAGAAAAATTCCATTAATTTATTACTCATAAACGTTAGATCATTGGTAAGTAAGATGCACATCTTTAGATCTTTTGTTTTTTGTCTAATCCCCATATCATTCTTGTCACTGAGACGTGGTGCTCCCTGATACACCAGACACGCATGTAAGCATCATGGGATATCATGTTTCGTAGGGATCGTCTCACAGGACGAGGAGGTGGATGCATTATTTACCTAAAAGAGCAATTTTCCGCAGTTACACTTGACGAGCCTGGTCTTTATAAAATCGAGGACTCGTTGTGGTAATGGTCTCTATAGGTCCTCGCGACCTACTCATAGGATGCATTTACCAACCACCTAATGCAAATAGCAATGATTTGGTTGACCTCGTAGAGGTGGTAAATCAAGTATCAAACATGTCTTGCGAACACAAACTAATAGGTGGTGACTTCAACATGCCTAATATCTCCTGGACTTCATTCTCAGCCCCTGCAAAGCAAGCTGAATTTCTTTCATGCATTCAACTGAATGGATGGAACCAACATGTCATAACGCCCACCAGACAGAGGCATATTTTGGATCTCATATTCACCATAGGTATCTCGTCTGTAGGTATATCCGTTCTGGAACAAACAATTTCCAGGAAGTGACCATAACATAGTCAAGTGTCAGTTTGACTTCAATACAGTTACCAAACCGACAGTTGTATTCTATCGTCCGATCAAATACATTGATTGGAGTACCTTCTTCTCCTTACTAAGATCCTTAAATTGGAATACGTTCTTTCTTACATCTGACCCAAAAGTAGCAACGGAGGAATTTATCAAACATCTCACATTTTGTATCGACGTTATGGCTCCCATAAAGTCAAAACGCGTTGATTCGTATGTACAAGGTAAAATCCTTACTGCAAAAGAGACTGACAAGACTTAAAATACTTAAGTCGATGCACAGAAGAACACTAGATTTCTCCCTAGTAATGCAAATGAGCAGCATGTTTCAATACATAGAACATAAAACTCAACTGCGTTATATGAACGAAGAAAAGCTAGCGCTTGGTAGTGGGCAGAGAAGCATGAAACTAATGCAACTGATGAGACGGAGAAATTCCTTGAGGGACCCTTCTATAAAAGTTATAACTCTCCAAGATAAAACGGTTGTCGACGATCCTACTGAAATATGTGAAATCTTCAACTCACATTTTGCTGCTGCGTTTAGCGTGGAAAACACAGTATTACCCGTTAATACTCCGTTGAAAACAACTAAAGTTCTGTGCAATGTATCGATCGACGTTAGAAGTATCCGCTCACAATTAGCTACTATTAAACCCACAATCCATCCTGGACCTGATGGTATCCCACCAGTCGCTATCAAGCAAGGGGGTGAGGATATACCGATCCTTTTACTAAATTTGTTCACACTATCACTTTTATCAAGCACCTTCCCTCCCCAGTGGAAAAAGTCAATCATTATGCCTCGCTACAAAAGTGGTTCAAGGCAGGACGTTAGTAACTATCGTCCCATCAACCACACATCAATCTGTTCAAGAATGTTTGAAGGATAATAGCGTGTCAGTTGACGAAATCTTTAAGTCAGAAAATCTTAGTAACCATTCAAATCTGGGTTTCCTTTAGTAAGCGATTTTGCATGACATGTCAGTTAGAATTCATAAACCTATATATCGATGGCCGCCGACGCAGGAAATGCAGTGATCGTCATACTCCTAGACATGCAAAAGGCTTTTGATCGTGTGCCCCATAAGCGGCTGTTGATCAAAATAGCATCTCTTGGCATACAAGACCCCTTGTACAGCTGGATTTCATCATATCTTGAAGGCCGAACCCAAACAGTCAGGATAGGAGAGCACTGCTCAACACCAAAACCAGTGACTAGTGGGGTGATTCAAGGGAGTGTTCTGGGACCATTGCTTTTCCTCATGTATATAAATGATGTGTGCGATGTTATTGAACATGGCAAACCCTTCCTGCTTGCTGACGATATCAAAATCGTCTACACATTCGACAGCCTGGCAACCTCGTCTTCTGTCTACAAAATATACGACAGGACCTAGCATCATTGGAGTCGTGGTGCAAAACATGGCTCATGACGTTCTCAGCGAACAAATCGAACGTTGTCACTTATGGTTGTCAAATACCCAATGGGTCTGTCTCACTAGATGGTCATCATATTGACACCGCCACAACCGTTCGAGATCTAGGAATATGGTATTCAAACTCCTTCAATTTCTCCGAACAAGTACGCTTTCAGGTAGCAAAACTAAAAGGACAATAGGCTGTATCAAAAGACATTCGGTCTACCTGGATGCGACCACAACTCGAGTATTGCACCTTCATTTACTGTCACCTACGCAAATCTGATAGGCTTGTTTTAGAAAATCTCCAACGATCATTCACCAAAAGCCTGCTAGGATATTCATCCTCACTTACCTATAGTGAACGCTGTCAATCACTTGGTATTGATCCACTTTGGTTACGAAGACTGAAGTTAAATCTTACACTTCTGTATAAACTGATACACTCGGACGCCATCACTACAGCGTTCGCCGTTCATTTTCAACACAGCTCCCCATATGGTCTAAGAAATGAAGGTTCCACTTTGCCAGCCCTGTTAGCTCGGAAAAAGATACGCGCCAACTTCTTCATTGTAAAATATTCCTATATTTGGAATAGGCTTCCGAATCACATCAGAGCTTGTAACAACATTCAGCGGTTTAAAAAGGGCCCGGACGACCATCTTCCATCGTCCAACATTATGTCTATCTTCAAACTTCGTGTGTCTTCTAGTGTACTTTTTAAATGTGGTCCGGAGAAGACTTAGCTATCAGCTACGTGTAACACATACATCCACCTCTACGTACTTACTTGGAACAAAGGCGAGAAGAAAACAGGATTGTAACTCACATGTTATATGTATGCCCATTCGTAATAACCTATTCTCTCTGGTAAACCATCAAGCTACAGTTGTTGGTATTCGATATTGAAGGTTTACCTGACTAGCATATGAAAACTCTCCGAAAAAAACTTTATAGAAATGTTGCCCACGTTTACCGTACCTAAATGCGTTAAAATCTCAGTTCACATCTCGTGCTGTCTTCCCTGCCTCAAACCCTACTTGTTAACCACTATTAACAGTTTTGTTTTTGTACTATTGGAATATGTTGATTCCCAGCTTAAAAACATGGACCTCTATATAAAACAGTGGTCTAATGTTCGAAACTTCCGTACGTAACTTTTTGATATTCACCATGTAATCAATGTACAGGAATTGGCTACTGGTTAGCGTTGCGTGCGACCAATAATAATAATAATGGTATATATTTGCATCCAACGCATCTCGTGCGAAACTATAAAATTGCGCGCCAATATCATTATCTGTACGTGACAAAAACATGCGAAAATATAAACATCGCAGTGAAATTCTGTCAAGAAAATGATTACAGTACGTTTTTTCGGCAACCGATGTGATTCACTCGCATTCCCAAATATTAATCAGCGTAAGATTGTTGTTCTTTTCCTCACTTCTTGAAAACGGCCGTTATGCGAAGAAAATTTTCGCGTTGAATGGACGTTAGAAACAGCGTATTTACCGAATGGTTCACGAGATTTTCAACTTTTTGACGTTTCCGAACAATCGAAGAAGTCCTGCGCTCGAGTTTGCTCAATTCCCTGCCGGGTTTTGTAAATTCCCGTACTCCCTCGTCCAAACCGAAATATTTTAACATTTTTTCCGACGCTGATTACGTCGACGGTCGGCGGAATCCTCCGAAGATGCATTTGCACGTATTCCCCGGCATGACGTTGAAATATTTGAAACATCGTCCCCTACATAACCTTGTTCAGTTCGGTTCACAGAAAGTGGCGGTTAGCAGCCTGATGGTCCAGCTTCTCACGCTGGTGGGCAAAAGCTCCACGCGCTTGGATTGTCAGGATCCCGCAACAGGTTCCTTCTGCCCGATACCCACAACCTACAAGGACAACTTGTCAGGCCTTGAAACAAAGAAAAGAAAAGAAACAGATCGAGAGGACGAGGAACGACTTGCACGCATGTTCGTTAATGAAACGGAAACTGCCGTACACACACACACGTACACACAACCTGTGATCCCCCAGCTGTATGTTACACTTATATGTTACTCTTATGTGCGCTTACATGTTTATGTCATACTTCTGTGGCACTTATTTTTGCAGTAATAAGAGAGACAATACTGTTCTGATTGCACACTGAAAAGAGGGTTTGCAGACTGCGTACTCACATGACAGCTTACTGTCGTTGTAGACAAAAAGAGAAGAACGAAGGACATGTTTAGAGATAGCTCAATCCATTTGAAACCCTCGATTACTCAGTGGCGGTGCATGAACACACTAATATTGAGCTGGTCCGACGTAGATTGTTAAATAATGAAAAAGAGGGGGTAGGATTCGATAGCCCTTACCTCTCGCTATCTCACCTGGTAGGACCAGTTTTCTAGCTTTCGGAATGGAGGCATGTGCTTATCCTACTATTTCTTTTCTTTCTTTAATAAATAATACTTATGTTCCAAATAGTTTTGACGTCATTATCTTTCTATTCCGGTCCAAGGTCTCTTTTTGTAACCTGTTAGTTACGGTCTTTATTGTTTTATTAGTTTTTAAACTGATGACTATATATTAAATACCGTTGAGTGCCAGTGATAGCGACTTTCTTGTCGGTGCTATCTTGTCTTATGATCTGCATCTGCCAGACAGTCTTATCTAGGGGCCGTCATGAGCTGTCAAGAATGAGAAGGATTAGGGAAGAAAGAAAAAGGAAGAAAAAAGGAGAAAAACGAAGGTTTCCTATGGATGACATTATTCAATTAAAACTAAAACTGCAGTGTTGCTAAGCTGAAGAGTGAAGATTCCAGAGCGAAGATGTGAGTATATAGTGGAAGGCTTTAGCTGCTTCTGACCGGGAGTGATAATCTCGACAGTCTACCTCCTGAGTATCCGCACGAATGATGGCTGAGTTGCAGACCCTCTTTTCGAGCTGTGCACGACAGTGCTTATGTACGACCAAATAGTACGGAAGGTTAGACATTATTTTACACTTTGAAAAATTTAGTGGATAAGTAATATTGTATGTATATAAAATATATAAAAAGTATATGTATGTATATATAAAATATAGAGTTACAACACGCCAAGTCTAAATTAGGTCAGGAAACACTCGGTTCCAGACCTGGTCTAGCCTACACTTGAATACTTCAACCGTTGAAGCTTCGAGAGTATACGGGGGAGCTTGTTCCAGGCGTTCACCACTCTGTGAGAGAAGAATGAAGCGCGGACCCCTTGTTTGCTCTCGGCTTATGGATCATCATATGGTGCCCTCTCAGGTGGGGCATCTTCATCGGCTGAAAAAAGTACTAGCTGGTACATCAGTAAGACCCACTAAGATCTTGAAAGCTTCTATCAAGTCTCCACGAAGCCTTCTTCGTTCAAGGGAGAATAGGTTAAGAGTTTTTAGCCTACTAGTATAATCTAAGGGCTTCATGCCACGTATCAACCTAGTAGCTAACCTTCTGAACGCTTTCAAGGCATTGTTTATCCTTTTGTAAGCTTGGACTCCAGGCCTGAATACAATACTCCAAATGAGGCCTAACAAACGTTTTGTACAACGGAATCAGTACTTCCGGCTCTCTGGATGAGATCGTTCTCACAAGCTGAAAAAGCGAGCCTCTTGCTTTCTTCGCCGCCAAAGCGCACTGCGCCATGGGTTTAAAGTCACTCTGGATTAGAACCCCAAGATCTCTAGCTTCAGTGACTTGCTTTAGCGTGCTCGTACCACATGAATTGGGAAGATGTCTTTGAGTGGATCTGTTACCATCTTTAATCAGGTGCAGACATTTTTCTGGGTTAAGAGGTAAATCCCATTTTGCTGACCAGTCGGATAGCTTTACTAGGTCAGACTGGACAAGGTTGAGATTTGGATTTCCGACAATTTTCAAATCGTCAGCAAACATATAATACGGAGATGACAGGGATATAGTCAGATCATTCACGTAGACTAGAAAGAGTAAAGGTCCCAGAACTGATCCCTGTGGCACTCCGCTGAATACAGGGTACACTTTTGAGCTGGATTCACCGACCGTGACTTTGAACACCCTGTTACAGAGCAAGTCCCATCGGTCGGATGAAAGCCGACTCTATCCGGTGATGCTCTATTTTCAGCAGTAGCAGTCAGTGATTGACCGAAGCAAAGACCTTGCTGAAGCTCAGATAACACACTTCCACAGGTTCGCCTCTATCCAAACGCCGTGTTGTCATCCAGAAAACGTAATAGGTTGGAGAGACAAGACCTTTTCTTTACGAATCCATGTTGGTTTGCATCCAACAG